>OU342742.1:335874950-336090356 GCA_910589775.1 Avena eriantha | reverse complement strand
TTTCACAATCCACCTATGGATCCACCAGTGTCATTACATGTGTGTTCTTTTTACTAACAACAATTGGAGTCATTTCATAACTGTTCTTTTCACATACCACATATGGATCCACCAGTGTCATTGAAATGTGTGTTCTCTTTAGAGACCACACATGGATCCACCAGTGTCATTGCATATGTGTTCTTTTTACTAACAAGAACTACAGTCATTGAAATGTGTGTTGTTTTCACATACCACATATGGATCCACCTGTGTCATTGAAATGTATGTTCTTTTCACAATCCACCTATAGATCCCCATGTGTGATTGCATGTGTGCTCTTTTTACTAATAACAACCAGAGTCATTGCATGTGTGTTCTCTATACATACCACACCTGGATCCACCAGTGTCATTGCATGTGTGTTCTTTTTACTAATAACAACCAGAGTCATTGAAATGTGTGTTCTCTTCAGAGACCACACATGGATCCACGAGTGTCATTGCATGTGTGTTCAGTTTACTAACAACAACCAGACTCATTGCATGTGTGTTCTCTTCAGAGACCACACATGGTTCCACTAGTGTCATTGCATGTGTGCTCTTTTTACTAACAACAACCAGCGTCATTGCATGTGTGTTCTTTTCACATACCACATATGGATCCACCAGTGTCATTGCATGTGTGCTCTTTTTACTAACCACCTATGGATCCACCAGTGTCATTGCATGTGTGCTCTTTTTACTAACAACAATCAGATTCATTGCATGTGTGTTCTCTTAAGAGACCACACATGGATCCACCAGTGTCATTGCATGAGTGTTCTTTTTACTAACAACAACCAGAGTCATTGCATGTGTGTTCTTTTCACATACCACATATGGGTCCACTAGTGTCTTTGCATGTGTGCTCTTTTTACTAACAACAACCAGAGTCATTTCATGTGTGCTCTTTTCACAATCCACCTATGGATCCACCAGTGTAATTGCATGTGTGTTCTTTTTACTAACAACAACTAGAGTCATTGGATGTGTGTTCTTTTCACATACCACATATGGATCCACCAGTGTCATTGCATGTGTGCTCTTTTTACTAACAACAACAAGAGTCATTGCATGTGTGCTCTTTTCACAATCCACCTATGGAACCTCTAGTGTCATTGCACGTGTGTTCTTTTTACTAACAACAACCAGAGTCATTGAAATGTGTGTTCTTTTCACATACCACATATGGATCCACCAGTGTCATTGCATCTGTGTTCTTTTTACTAACAACAACCAGAGTCATTGCATGTGTGTTCTATTGAGAGACCACACATGGATCCACCAAGGTCATTGCATGTGTGTTCTTTTTACTAACAACAACCAGAGTCATTGAAATGTGTATTCTCTTCAGATACCACACATGGATCCACTAGTGTCATTGCATATGTGTTCTTTTTACTAACAACAACTAGAGTCATTGCATGTGTGTTCTCTTCAGAGACCACACATGAATCCACCAGTGTCATTGCATTTGTGTTCTTTTTATTAACAAAAACTGGAGTCATTGAAATGTGTGGTCTCTTCAGAGACCACACATGTATCCACCAGCGTTATTGCATGTGTGTTCTTTTTACTAACAACAACCAGAGTCATTGCATGTGTGTTCTTTTCACATACCACATATGGATCCACAGGTGTCATTGCATGTGTTCTTTTAACAATCCACATATGGAACCACCAGTGTTATTGCATGTGTGTTCTTTTTACTAACAACAACCAGAGTCATTGCATGTGTGTTCTTTTCACATAGCACATATGGATCCACCTGTGTCATTGCATGTCTGCTCTTTTCACAATCCACCTATGGATCCACCAGTGTCATTGCATGTGTGTTCTTTTTACTAACAACAACCAGAGTCATTGAAATGTGTGTTCTTTTCAAATACCACATATGGATCCACAAGTGTCATTGCATGTGTGTTCTTTTCATAATCCACCTAAGGATCCACCAGTGTCATTGCATGTGTGTTCTTTTACTAACAACAACTGGAGTCATTGCATGTGTGTTCTTTTCACATACCACATATGGATCCACTAGTGTCATTGCATGTGTGCTCTTTTCACAATCCACCTCTGGATCCACCGGTGTCCTTGCATGTGTGTTCTTTTTACTAACAACAACCAGAGTCATTGAAATGTGTGTTCTTTTAACATACTACATATGGATCCGCCAGTCTCATTGCATGTGTGTTCTTTTTACTAACAACAACTGGAGTCATTTCATGGCTGTTCTTTTCTCATACGACATATGGATCCACCAGTGTCATTGAAATGTGTGTTCTCTTCAGAGACCACACATGGATCCACGATTGTCATTGCATGTGTGTTCTTTTTATTAACAACAACTAGAGTCATTGAAATGTGTGTTCTCTTCAGAGACCACGATCCACCAGTGTCATTGCCTGTGTGTTCTTTTTACTAACAACAACCAGAGCCATTGCATGTGTGTTCTTTTCACAATCCACCTATGGATCCACCAGTGTCATTGCATGTGTGTTATTTTTACTAACAACAACTGGAGTCATTGCATGTGTGTTCTTTTCACATACCAGATATGGATCCACCAGTGTCATTGCATGTGTGCTCTTTTCACAATCCACCTATGGATCCACCAGTGTCATTGTATGTGTGTTGTTTTTACTAACAACAACCAGAGTCATTGAAATGTGTGTTATTTTCACATACCAAATATGTATCCACCAGTGTCATTGCATGTGTGTTCTTTTCACAATCCACCTATGGTTCCACAAGTGTCATTGCATGTGTGTTATTTTTACTAACAACAACCAGAGTCATTGCATGTGTGTTCTCTTCACATACCACATATGATTCCACCAGTGTCATTGCATGTGTGTTCTTTTCACAATCCACCTATGGATCCACCAGTGTCATTGCATGTGTGTTCTTTTTACTAACAACAAGTAGAGTCATTGCATGTGTTTTCTTATCACATACCACATACGGATCCACCAATGTCATTGAAATGTGTGTTCTTTTTAGAGACCACACATGGATCCACTAGTGTCATTGCATGTGTGTTCTGTTACTAACAACAACTAGAGTCATGTCAACACCCGAATTTTTAATCCCAAATTCCTGTTATGTCATTCATCGCAATCCTAGGATTACCATTTTTGCGAGACATAACAGATTGGATATCACAGTATATCATCCATTACAAACTAGACATAAGGTCTTACACAAATAAGGATCTCATGATCCAGTCTTAATACAACAAGAAGCGGAATAAAAGATAAAAGTAGATAGTCCATCTTCAGGGGCACAAGCAATGCTGACGAAGGCAGATAGTCCTAGTTATCATAGCCGTCCTGCGGGCCATCATCTTGGTAGTCTCCTTCATAGTCTGGCCATGAGAATAGCCAGGGACAAAAGCCATGAGTACTCTTTAAGTAATCGCAAAATACCACTAACAAGTAGTATAGTTCTAAGTTAAAGTGCTAACTCTATGTTTAACTATAAAGTTAAGTTTGAAACCTAAGCTGAGTTCTGAAGCAAAGAAAGATAAAGTAAAGTTGTGGAATCACTTAAGTTGGGAAGCTAGTGTCATAAACACAACCTTGTTGTCGTCAAGTCAAGATTCATCATTCATTTCATAAGTTATTTTGAAAACATCTGACAACGAAACAGTATGGCCATTCCAACTGTGCATAACCGCGGACGCGGCTATTCGAATAGTTTGACACTCTCCAGAGGTGGTACACTTTCACCACAAGTTTCGATACATCTGTCAGGGATAACCCTGAATCATCATACTTAGTACGTAGATAATCAAACATAACCTTTCCTTTACACACCCTAGTATAAGCACCTCTCCTATGAGCATGGCCTCCCAACCATGACCATCTGCCATCTTGGGCACTGCATAGGTGGACAACATTAAGAGGTAGCCTCAGCTGAAACCTCTCCTGCGAGGGAAATAATACTAATGCATATAAACTTCCGGCTAAGCCTTACCCATTTCAGGTATTGTGGTTGTACGGTAAATTTGGAATGGTATCGCATCCGAATCCAACCATCAGTTTTGTAAAAGGGTTAAGAATCATGCCTCAACATTTTCACCATCATAAACCATTTGTGTTTCTCAACACATGTCAAAACATCTCAATAGAATGACTCATCATTCCAAGGTTTTCACAATTCATTTTCACCAAGTATTCCCATCTAAAGTGACTCAAGTTTTTATCTACTCTAAACTACTAAGTTAAGAGTGTTCACTAAGGTGGAAATGATGGGATCAATCTCATGCCATAGAATTATATCTAAAGTTATCTAAATAGGTCAAGTTTTATACTCTTTATGCTACCTTCAAAACAAGTAAAGAACTTTGGGTAATGTAAAGGAAGTAAAGCTTGGAACTAATACTTGGGGTAAGTAATAGTCAAAGTGGTATAACCAAAGAATGCCTAACGCGTTTACTTGGGTTATCTAGATTGTAAGGGTTAGCTTGCATTGTTAATGGTGGCTTGCCTTGTGCAGTGCAGTGGTTGAAAATTTCTTCCTCCTCTTGATAGAACTCCTCCTCCTCGAAAGCTTGGTCGGTACTATCGTCTATAAATACATATGGAGTACACAATCACCAAAAAATACTTAACTAGTCTAATTATCACTCTAAGGCACACATTTGATTATCTAGTATCATCACAAACATCACAAGTTTTATTAACTAGTTTCATTCTTTTTATTTAAGAAAAGTAATTTCTACTCATTAAAAAAATTAACTAAGATTTAATATTCACCACTTAAAATATGGGATCATGTGGACACATGTCATCACCACATATTCTAACATGTGGGAATGTGATTTAAGGGTTGGATCACAATTACTTTTGTTTAAGTTCATTATTTAATGATTTAAAGTGACTAGAAATGCCTATATAGCATTATTTTGGTACTAGTCCAAAGTCACTGCATGTAAACCTTAATATTATTACATATTCAGATAGGTATGGTGAAATGTGATTTTTGAGAGTTGGAATAAACTCAAAAGCTATCATGGTTGATTTTATAAAAATGTAGCAAGGTGCAAATGCTTCTGTTTTGTTATTTTTTACTAGGAGAGATATCTAACTCTAATTGAATTAAATCCAACGGGCTTGGATAGATCTTTTTAGTAGCTTTCTAACAAAATTTGAATCACTCCATTTGGATTTGTAAATCTCTCTGAATTGAATTTCAAACTAGGGGACAAAACTAAGTTCAAACTAAATAGAAAAATCCTAATTTGAATTAAATGGGTAGCGCAGGAAAGCTAACGGGCCGGCCCAGTGACACTCCACGGCACGGGGCACAGCTGACAGGGGGGTCCACCAGTTAGAGGCTCATTACACGCGAAGCGGTACGGGGAGATGTGGGCCGTCAGATTAGAACTAAGATCGACGGCTGGGGCTCGTCATCGACGACGGACAGGTCGCCGACAAGGTTTAACCCTAGTGGCTCGGTGGGGGTTCTCAGGGGCGTACCAGGGCTCTAGCAACGACGGCGATGGGGGCAAACAAACTGGTGGACGACGGCAAGCTCAGGGGTGGTCGAGGCAGCTCCGGGGGTGGTCACAATCAGCGGGGCCCTTCTCCTCTAGAGACTACGAGCTCGAGCGGCTCCGGGGAGAAGTGGGGACTGATCAGTGGCCAGAGGGGAGGTGAGTGGTGTGCAAAATGAGGCTGGTGTTGCCTCCTTTTATAGGCTCGATGACGGGATAGCGCGGCGTGGCCAGGCGATGGTGGCGACATGGCTACGGGCTGCTAGCGGCATGGCTACGAGCGGCGATCGATGCGTGGTCTCCTGGCGGTGCTCTAGGGCTTAAATGCGGGCTTAGGGGTGGTGGCGTTTGGTCGGGCGGTGCTCACGTTCTGAGCGGCAGAGGCGGCGGTCTTCATGGCGTGCGGTGGCTGTGGTGCAATTGGCGGCGAACGGGCATATCTGGGGTGTTCCCTGGGTCGTGGCGAAGCGGTGGGCGTGAGGTGCAGTCGAGGGGCGGCGTGTGCACGCGTGTCGGGCACGGCACTCTGGCGCGTGCTCGGCATGGCGCAGACACTCTGGGCGTGGCGCGCTGCGGGTGGTCCACGGCTCGGCTGTGCTCAGGGAGGGGATAGAGGGTGGCGCTGCGGTCTGGGCTAGCTCCTAGACATGGCGAGAGAGATAGAGGGGCGGTCTACTGCAGCGATGGCAAGGTTGGCCGGCGACATGGTGCTCAGGGTGGCGTGGCACTGTTGCTAGGGGATAGGGGATGGGGTGTTTATGGCCTGGTTGGATGAAGTGGAGAAAGAGGGAGTGTTTTGTGGTCAATTGGGTGGCAAAACCCTATAGAAATAGTGAGCTAAATACTAGGTGTAATCTCTGCCTGCCAAGTGTTTGTGGAAATGGCCGCAAGAAATTTACTTTTGAATTTTGGAAAGATTTTTGGTGTGTGTGCTAGTAATAAGCTTGAGACTCTATGGGTGCTTGGGTTTTTAAAATTGAGCTTATTTGAGTGGTTTTTGAAATAGTGGGTTCTTCTCATATGAAATAGATTCAATTTTCAAATGCCATTTAAAATTAGTGTTTGAATGTTTTTGGCAGATGACAAGGTGGGCCTTGGTACATAATTACATGTACTAGCAAGGGGTGCAAATATCCACATTTGTTTCTGTTAGGTTTTGAGTACTAGGAATAGCCAAAGTAGGCACGTTGATTAAAATGGCACAGATGACCATTCACTTCTTTTATTCATTTTGATTTATTTTTCTTTGGGATTTGTTTGGGAATGATTTAGATGATGTTTATTTCACCTAAGAATCATTTTACAAGCAATGGATCACTTCATCATGGCAATTCAAAACAACTCCTATTTAAATGCACACACATATGAATGCTTTAATAATTTTAATTGGAAAAGTTTTTGTTAACCCTAATTTTGATGATTTGGATCTTAATAACCTTGGATTAAAGTTTTGGGATGTTACAAACCTTCCCCCCTTAAAAAAAATCTCGTCCCGAGATTTACAAAGAAAACTAGGAACTAAAGAGATCTGGGAACTCTGTCCTAATGTAATCTTCTCGCTCCCAAGTGGCTACCTCTTCGGTATGGTTGCTCCATTGAATCTTGAGAAACTTGATACTTCTAGTCTTGGTGGTTCTGTAAGCTTCTTCTAGGATATGGATGGGCACTTCACGATATGGCAGGTCATTGTTGATCTCCATAGCTCTGTGATCGATGTTCTTGAAAACTTCAGTCTTCTCTAGCACTTCTAGGCATTTGCGAAGTAACAAGATATGGAACACATTCTGGATGGCTGACATCTCTTCTGGTAGTTCCAGTTGATACAATACTTCTCCTCGGCAATTCAGAATCTTGAATGGTCCGATATATCTGGGGGATAACTTTCCTTTCAGACTAAAGCGTTGGGTTCCCTTCAATGGTGAAACCTTGAGATATACAAAATCTCCGACATTGAAAGTCAGGTCTCTCCTTCTCTTGTCAGCATAACTCTTTTGTCTTGATTGAGCGGTCTTGAGGTTCTCACGGACTTTGTGAACCTTCTCTTCAGCTTCTCGGAGAATGTCGGGTCCAAAGATTTGACTCTCTCCTACTTGCGACCAATTCAAAGGGGCACAATAGTTTCTTCCATATAGGAATTCAAATGGTTCCATTTGAAAACTAGCTTGATAACTGTTGTTATATGAGAATTCTGCGAAAGGTAGGCAGCCTTCCCATTTTGCTCCATACTCTAACACACAAGCTCTTAACATATCCTCTAGGATCTGGTTGACTCTCTCAGTCTGTCCATCAGTTTGCAGGTGATAAGCTGTGCTGAAGTTCAACTTGGTGCCTAATCCTTCCTGAACTTTCTGCCAAAATCTCGAGGTAAACTGGGTTCCTTGATCTGATACTATGGTCTTGGGGGTTCCATGCAGACTAACAATCCTGGCAATATACAGCTCTGCTAGCTTCGAACTCTGGTAGGTAGTCTTGACAGGGATAAAGTGAGCTACCTTGGACAGTCTATCAACTATGACCCAGTTTGAGTCATTTCCCCTACTGGAAGTAGGCAAACCGGTGATAAAGTCCATTCCGACGGAATCCCATTCCCATCCTGTAATCTGCAATGGTTGCAACAGTCCTGCGGGTCTCTGATGCTCTGCTTTCACTCTTTGATAGATGTCACACTTGGCGATGTAGCTTCCGATTTCTCTCTTCATCTTGTGCCACCAAAATTGCTCCTTCAAATCTTGATACATCTTCGTTCCTCCAGGGTGGATAGAATAAAGAGTATCATGAGCTTCCTGCATGATAACTTGCTTCAGCTCCGAATCTGCTGGCACACAGATACGTCCTTTGTACCATAGCACTACTTCTTCGTCTTCCGTGAATCCAGGTACCTATCCTGCACCAATACGACGTTTGATTCCGTCGATACTTTCATTTCCCTTCCGGGCTTCCTTGATCTAGCTAATCAAAGTGGGTTGAAGTTTAATGCTAGCTTGGAATCCTTTGCTAACTAATTTAGTCCTGAACTACTCCAACTCCTTATACAAACTTGGTTGCTTCTCCTTGATCATGGTGTTTAGCCTACACGCCAATCTGCTAAGAGCATCCGCTACCACATTGGCTTTACCGGGGTGATAGTGAATGTCAAGGTCATAATCCTTGATTAACTCTATCCATCTCCTTTGCCTCATATTCAGCTCTTTCTGAGTGAAAATATACTTCAAGCTTTTGTGATCTGAGTAAATCTCACAGCGATTACCCATCAGATAATGACGCCATGTCTTCAATGCCAAAACTACGGCTGCTAGCTCAAGATCATGGGTCGAATAGTTCTGCTCATGCTACTTCAGTTGTCGAGACAGATAAGCGATAACCTTGCCTTCTTGCATCAACACACATCTGAGACCAATCTTGGATGCATCACAATATACATCAAACGGCTTCTTGATGTCTGGCATGATTAATATTGGGGCTGATATCAATCTCTTCTTCAGCTTCTGAAAACTGGCTTCACATTTATCGGTCCATTCAAACTTCTTGTCCTTCTTCAACAATTGGGTCGTGGGTCTGGCGATGCTCGAGAATCCTTCTACGAACTTGCGGTAGTATCCCGCTAATCCGAGAAATGCACAGACTTGGGTTTGAGTGGTTGGGGCTTCCCATTTTTCGACATCTTTGATCTTGGCGGGATCAACAGAGCCTCCTCCGGCAGACATAATATGTCCTAGGAATCCTACTTCTTTCAGCCAAAACTAACACTTGCTGAACTTGGCATATAACCGATGCTCTCTCAGGGTTTCTAGGATGATTCTCAGATGTTGGTCATGCTCTTCTTCTGACTTGGAGTAGATAAGGATGTCGTCGATGAACACAACTACAAACTTATCTAGGAAGTTCATAAAGAGCTTATTCATGAGATTCATGAAATAAGCAGGGGTATTGGTTAATCCAAAAGACATAACCGTATACTCATATAAACCATAAAGAGTAGTAAAGGCGATCTCTGGGATATCCGTTGCACGAATCTTAAGTTGGTGATAACCAGTCCTAAGATCAATCTTTGAGAATACTTGGGCTCTAGTCAATTGATCAAATAGATCCTCTATCTTTGGCAAGGGGTACTTGTTCTTGATGGTGACGTCATTCAACTTTCTGTAATCTGTGCACAAACGATTGCCTCCATCTTTCTTGTCGACGAATAACACTGGTGATCTCCATGGCGATGCGCTTGGTTGAATCAAGCCTTTTGCTAACATGGCATCCAACTGCTTTTTCAGTTCCACTAACTCTGAGGGGTTCATGCTATAGGGCCTCTGGGCTATGGGTCCGGTTCCGGGGATTAGTTCGATAATGAACTCAATATCCCTATCCGGGGGCATACCTGGCAATTCATCTGGGAATACGTTGGGGTATTCACAGACTACTCTGACTTGGTCTATGGTTGGTAGGGCTAGACTCTTGTTGCACTTGAATTGGCGAGGTAAGGTTTTAGAGATATGCTCTATTGTGACTCCAGAGCTACTGGTCATGGTGATGGCTTTCTTAGCATAGTCTATCAGTGCTTTATGCCTTGACATCCAGTCCATACCTAGTACTACTTCCAATCCTTTGGTTCCAAGTACAATTAGGTTGGCATAAAAATCTATCCCATGTATTCTGATAGGCACAGCTTTGCAAATTTTTCTAGCTTTGGTTGTTGAACCGAGGATTTGAACTATCATGACATGCTTCAAATTGGTTGGGTGAATCTTACTAGTGCATGCAAATTCTTCGGTGACAAATGAATGCGATGCTCCCGAATCAAACAATACCCTTGCTAAAACTGAGTTGACAGAAAACATACCCAACACTACATCTGGCACTTCTTGGGCTTCTTCTGCGTTCATGTGGAAGAGACGACTGTTGCAGTTATGAGGGTTCCCTGGGGCAAATCTTCTTCCTGGTTGAACACGACGCTGCTGGTGAGCTAGGGCATTCACATTGGAAATGGAGGCAGTATTCTTGGGACACTCATTGGAATAGTGACCCTTTACTCCACACTTGAAACAAGTGACCTGGGACTTGTCCTTTGGTGCGACAGGCACAACATTGCTGCCAGTTTTGGGTGCAGTGTTGTTGTTGTTGTTGTTTCTCTTAGGAGGTGCACAGTTGAAATTGTTGGTATTGTCGGAGTTGTGATTGTTTCCTCCGGACTTCACATTGCCTCCGCTACGGCTGGGGTAGCTTGGGCGAGACATTGGGGGTCGATTACTCCTTGGTGCATATCCTGGTGAGGGGTTGGGACGGTACTTCTGGTGACTGCTCGATCCAGATTGCTGCATCATACGACATTTGTGGTTGTCGTTTGCCTGATTAATCTCCCCTTCCATCTGAATGGCAGAGTTGACTAGCTCTTCGAGATCCTCGAAGCGGATGTTGACGAGGACAGTCTGCATCTCATCATGTAGTTCGTTCAAGAATCTCTCCTTCTTCTTGGCCTCCGTGTTGATCTCATCAGGTGCATATCTAGCAAGTGACAAGAATCTGTCATGGTACTCCACCACAGTCATTCTTCCTTGCTTCAAGTCGCGGAATTCATCCCTCATTCTCGTGACTAGAGCCTGTAGCACGTGGGTGCGGCTGAACTTGATTTTGAAGGCTTCCCATGTCATCACTTGACCATGGTTCATGTTGCGGATACTGGTCCACCAAGCTCTTGCATCTCCTGCCAGATAGTAGGTGGTGAAGAGAACTTTATCGTTGTCATCAACTCCTGCAACTTCTAAGTTGTTTTCCATTGTCTGCAACCAGTCATCAGCATCTAGTGGGTTATGAGCTTGGTTAAAGATTGGGGGATTGGTATTCTGAAACTTTTTGAGTTTGGATCCATGGTGATCCTGATTTCCATGCCCTTGGTTGTTTTGTGCCATATGGGTGATCTGTTGCAACGTTGCTAGATTGGCTTGGCGCTCTGCCCTGCTTGCTTCACGGTCTGCAACTAACATCTGCATAATCTGCAGCATTGGGTCTTGCGACGAGCTACTCCCTCCTTGGTTTCCACAAGTCATCTGAAGATTGAGGTAGATAAAGGGATAAGAGGGAAAGTTCAAAGGTTAATGGTTTTGGTTTCAAAGCTAAACTGTGAGTTTGACTCTAGTTTTGCAACTAACTCCATTTCATTCATGCAAAAAAGCACACGATACAAACACACACCACAACAACAAAGGAAAACAGATGGTTTGAAGAACCATTCCGCAAGCTACGATACAGTGGGACCGCTACATCTCATGCTATGACAGTGCTCTAGTGCATCTACTCATCGTCGATGAAGTCGGAATCCTCATCGTCAGTGTAGAAGTCCACAGCATCCTCCTCCAGAAAGTCATCATGATTGCTGAGGTAAGAATCCATGTCTCCCTGGATGTCTTCACCCTCCTCTTCTTCCTCTAATTGACTAGAAATGCCTATATAGCATTATTTTAATGATTTAAAGTGACTAGAAATGCCTATATAGCATTATTTTATTACTAGTCCAAAGTCACTGCATGTAAACCTTAATATTATTACATATTCAGATAGGTATGGTGAAATCTGATTTTTGAGAGTTGGAATCAACTCGAAAGCTATCATGGTTAATTTTATAAAAATGTTGCAAGGTGCAAATGCTTCGGTTTTGTTATTTTTTACTAGGAGAGATCTCTAACTCTAATTGAATTAAATCCAATGGGATTGGATAGATATTTTCAGTAGCTTTCTAACAAAATTGGAATCACTCCATTTGGATTTGAAAATCTCTCTAAATTGAATTTCAAACTAGGGGACATAACTAAGTTCAAACTAAATAGATAAATCCTAATTTGAATTAAATGGGTAGCGCGGGAAAGCTAATGGGCCGGCCCAGTGACACTCCGCGGCGGGGCACATCTTACTAGGGGGTCCACCGGTCAGAGGCTCATTACACGCGAAGCGGTATGGGGCGATGTGGGCCATTAGATTAGAACTAAGATCGACGGCTGGGGCTCATCGTCGACGACGGACAGGTCGCAGGCGAGGTTTAACCCTAGCGGCTTGGTGGGGGTGCTTAGGGGGCATACCAGGGCTCCAGCGACAACGACGATGGTGGCAAACGAACTGGTGGACGACGGCGAGCTCATGGGTGGTCGAGGCAGCTCCGGGGGTGGTCGCAATCAGCGGGGCCCTTCTCCTCTAGTGGTGGCCAGCTCCGGTGAAATTCCGGTGACTACGAGCTCGAGCGGCTCCGGGGAGAAGTGGGGACTGATCAGTGGCCAGAGGGGAGGTGAGTGGTGTGCAGAATGAGGTTGGGGGTGGCCTCCTTTTATAGGCTCGACGACGGGACAGCGCGGCGTGGCTAGGCGACGGTGGCGACATGGCTACGGCCTGCTAGCGGCATGGCTGCGAGCGGCGATCGATGCGCGGTCTCCTGGCGGTGCTCTAGGGCTTAAATGCGGGCTTAGGGGCGGTGGCGTTTGGTCGGGCAGTGCTCACATTCTGAGCGGCAGAGGCGACAGTCTTTACGGCGTGCGGTGGCTGTGGTGCAATTGGCGGCGAACGGGCATGTCTGGGGTGTTCCTTGGGTCGTGGCGAAGCGGTGGGCGCGGGCTATTCGAGGGGTGGCGTGTGCACGCATGTCAGGCGCGGCGCTCTGGCGCGTGCTCGGCATGGCGCAGACACTCTGGGCGCGGCGCGCTGCGGGTGGTCCATGGCTCGGCTGTGCTCGGGGACACTACAAGAAATGTGTTGACTAGTGACCTTTTCTTAACGACCCTGAGTTTTTTGGTCACAAATCTATGACCATTTCGAACCAACTTGTCGTAGGCCATTTGGGAGGCTCCAAACCCTGAAAAACTATGACCTTTTTTGTCAGGAAGGTCATATCTTGCTTAAACCAGTTGGTCATAACATAAATATCGCTGGTCCATGACCTTAACTTTGGACGACTATGACCAATTTAAATGGTTGTTATGCTGATACATGACAACTAGGCTGCCAACTAAGCAGTTTTGCCTATGTGTCATGTCCACGTGTCAAACTATGGTCAAAATGGCGGGCATGAAGATAGGGGATGAGCCTCACAAAAACTTGCATTAGATATCTAAAAAAACATCATAATGTGAGTCTAAAAATGATTTTTGCAAAAAATCATGAGCATTAGATCATGAACCTATAGTTCAAATCGGACCCACTTCCTACCGATTCGGCAGACATTTGTCATTTTCATCAGGGGTGGACGGAATTGTTTTTAAATCTCCGGTTGGGACATTTTTCATGTAAGGTGGTCTAGTATTTTTGGAAAATGTGGTGGTAGCATTTTTGAATTGAACATTTGGTGTTGCTTCACAAAACGCTCTGATTTTGGCACTCAGAAAATGGAAAATGACTTTTCTGTGCGATGAAAAGGAAAACTTTCTCCTGCAACATTGTTTGCCATCCCAAGATGCACATGCGTGCATAATTTGGGCACATTATCACAAACTATACCGAGATTCTGCCCATAACATTGGTCGTTTGACCCGAAAGCCATGAAACCTCACACAAGATATGCCATTTCTGTGAAGGTTTTTTCGAGATGCAATCAATATACCAAGTTTGGTATCTTTCCTTACAACTATGTCACATAATATGACAACACGCGAAGAATTTACCTTCTTCGGACCTTTTTTGAATTCCTTATGCCCGTTTCAAAATTGTTCCATTTCAAACTACGGTCAAAACGACGGACATGAAGATAGGGTATGAGCTTGCTAAAACTTGCACTAGATCTCTAAAGAAACATCATAATGTGAGTCTAAAAATGATTTTTGCAAACAATCATAACCATTAGATCATGAACCTGTAGTTCAAACCGGACCCACTTCCTACCAATTCGGCAGACATTTGTCATTTCCATCAAGGGTGGACGGAAATGTTTTAAAATCTCCGGTTGGGACATTGTTCATGTAAGGTGGTCTAGTATTTTTGAAAAATGGGGTGGTAGCATTTTTGAATTGAACATTTGGTGTTGCTTCACAAAACGCTCTGATTTTGGCACTCAGAAAATGGAAAATTACTTTTCCGTGCGACGAAAAGGAAAACTTTCTCCTGCAACATTGTTTGCCATCCCAAGATGCACATGCGTGCATAATTTGGGCACATTATCACAAACTATACCGAGATTCTGACCATAACATTGGTCGTTTGACCCGAAAGCCATGAAACCTCGCACAAGATATGTCATTTCTGTGAAGGTTTTTTCGAGATGCAATCAATATACCAAGTTTGGTATTTTTCCTTGCAACTATGTCATATAATATGACAGCACGCGAAGGATTTACCTTCATCGGACCTTTTTTGAATTTCTTATGCCCGTTTCAAAATTGTCCCGTTTCAAACTACGGTCAAAACGACGGACATGAAGATAGGGGATGATCTTGCTAAAACTTGCACTAGATCTCTGAAGAAACATCATAATGTGAGTCTAAACATGATTTTTAAAAAAAATTATGAGCATTAGATCATATACTTGTAGCTCAAATTGGACCCACTTCTTATTGATTCGGCAGACATTTGTCTTTTTTACGAGGGATGGACAAAATAGTTTGGGATATCCTACTTGGGATATAGTACATGTAAGGTGGTCTAATATTTTTTTTAAATATGGTGGTAACATTTTGAATTAACTATTTGGTGGTTGCTTCACAAAACGCCTCGTTTTTGGCACTCGGAAAATGGAAAATGCATTTTTTGTGTGACGAAAAGGAAAACTTTCTCCTACAACATTGTTCGCCGTCCCAAGATGCACATGCGTGCATAATATTGGCACATTGTCACAAACTATGCCGCAATTTTGGCCATAATATTGGTCGTTTGACCCAAAAACCATGAAACCTCGAACATGAGAGGTCATTTCTGTGAAGGTTTTTTTGAGATGTTCGCAATATACCAATTTTGGTATTTTTCTTGCAAATATGTCACATAATATGGCACCACGCGAAGATTTTACATCGTTTTGACCTTTTTCAATTTTTTATGCCCGTTTTAAGATGACTTTTTATGCAATAGAGCCAGCCAATTAGAACAAAGTATTAACCTACCCACGGATCACCCCCAGGAAAGTAGATCTCAGCCATCTATTCAAATCTGACGTCTAACTTATTCCGCCTCCCCTCTTTGGATCAAAATGACCCAGACGCCCCACAAATCCGAACTGCTCTATCAAAATATCCTGGGGTAGTTTCGTGAAACAATACTCTAACCCTAAGGATACACCAGGCACCAGAACTCCCCAACCCTAACGCAGCCCTTCTCCCGTTCCCCGCCGCCACCCCTCCACTCGCTCGCTCCTACCAGATCCCGCACTCGCTCGCTCGCTCCTAGATCCCGCAGGGAGCGCTCGCCAGCACCAAATCCGCCGCGCAAGTACGCCATCTAGCCGTCGCCGCCACCACAAACCCCTCCTTTCCTCGTGCTGCCCTCTCGCCTCACGCAACCACCCACCTTCCCCCGCCTCCAGATCCGGTATTTCTGCTGCGTAGAGGCGTCGGCAGACGGAGAGGTCGGCGACGCACCGACCCGCGACGAGAAGGTGTCCGGCGGCCGGAGGGTGGAGGTGTTCGACTCTCACCTCTGCATCGTGCCCTCTCAACGACGTCCTGCTCCACCTCTATGACGACGACAAGTTCGTGCTTCTCGGAACGCCACGGAAGCCGCAGGCAACGAGCTCGCCACCTCGTCCTTGTTGGATGCGACCTCTGGCGACTCGAGTTTTCTCGTAGGCTACTTCCATCTCTCGGACACCTTCTTCGTGGTATAGGTATGTCCCTGGTTCCTAATTTTTCCCTCTACTGGCCATCGATCAATGCCTGCCCAAGTACAGGAAGATCACCCCCTTCGTCCTCTCCGAGCAATTGTGTAATTCCAGCGTGTTATTTTTTATGTAGCTCTGGTGTTTGTTAAAATGTCTCTTAGGAAGGTCTAGCTTTATTTTGTGGCTGTAGCGACGGTTGCTGATGCTGGTACTTAGTTAGCTGAAACATGTTAAAATCCATGACTTAGGACTGTGTTAAAGAATTTACTTTACAACTCTTAATAATATTTTGGTAGAACCTTGCATACATATCAGATAATGAAATATTGAATCTGAGCTGTGTAATGAGATGTAAGTGACAATATCATGGTGTAGTACGTGCTTGGTATTTTAGACGATCCATGATATATGTACTTGGAGTAGCAGTACATATACATGTTAATCATGTGAGGCGCAATTCATGTAGTTTCTTGAACTTATTGCAGGTTACTAGTTGTAAGTATGTTCCTCAAGATGGTAATTCTTACTTGCGGGACAGGAGTATAATGACGTGGTAGGAGTAGGAGTATAAATGCTACTTTTGTTTCTCCTGTCCGTGTTACTGAAAACAATTTGTTCACTCAAAAAAGCAATTCATGTGACATATGTGGTAGATAGACATGCATATCCAAATTTGTGTGTATCATGTGATTCTTCGCTGTTGGTATTTTTCTATAATTACTAATTAGTCTTACTCTAGTACATCAATACTGTTGGTTACATTTGGATGGCCTTGCTTTAGTATTCTACTACATAGCTACCATTGTATAGAAGCATGTTATTGTTAATAAAACTCATGTTGTTTGTATTAGTGCTTTCCTAGTTACTTCTGTTAATAGTTGAAGTGGAAAATCTGTTAACAGTTTGTTGTTAATGAGAGTTGATGCACTATTTACATACCCAATGTCTTCTGCTCTTGGAACCTATCTACTATAGCTCTTATGTACCCAATGTTGTTGTATAATGTACAACATTTGATATACTAATGTTGGTTAAATATTATTCACGTGTATTTTGTTCTGGTGACACATTGTTTCTGTTAGCTGGTAACGTAACAGTCTAATTCTCTTTTTGTTATTTAGGCCATGTTGTACTTGTATGTACCTTTCCCAGAGGGGCTACTTCTTAACATTGAAATAGGTGATTTCTGCTTCATAAATATGCATACCTGATACAATTAGTTATGTATCTGTTGTTCCTTTTGCCATTCATTGTTATGATCCATTCATGCTCCAACTCAAGCATTGACAATCTATTTATACGTTACCGATGCTCTAGCTCAAGCTGACTTGAGTCTGCAGCAGGCAGCAACTGCGCACCATGATCTTGCTACCATGCATCACCAACTTTTGCCTTGAGGTATGACTAAAACTCTCTTTCCCGTTCCTCTATCTGTGAGAATTGTTTGCATGTTTCCGTTCTATACAAGGCTAATATTTCACTTAATTTTATGTTTTTCCATGTATGCTAAGCTTGCTTCTTCTTTTGCTGTTAGCAGATAATACATGTGATAATATATGCTGAAGTTTGAAGAAGCTTGTAGCAGCAAACAACCGCAGACCGGTGAGAATAGGAGCAACTGGAGGTGAACAGGACGAAAGGCTGGCGATGCGTGGCTGGGCGGTGCTCTGCTTGCTGTAGCTTATGCTCCTATGTGCGCTGCTTGCTGGAGCTTGGGCTTCACAATATTAGCTTTTGCTGGCCTAGTATGTTTGGTTGTTAACCCAGATGATGGGGTCTTGTAATCATAACAGTATCATGTAATCTTAATGTGGTGAGCTTACTATTAAACAAATATGTCTTGTGGTTTGATGAATTTTTTTCCTAAATATCCTTTATTTATTATAAAAATGTGGTAACTGGAACCTTGCTGAACCTGAAAGGTGGAACCAGTTTAAAATAGAATAACAACTGACAAGTGATTTACTTTTTGTGGGCTCTAAGAAGTCCACGGACAAAAATAAGGGCCCAATTATTATTGACAGCTGAAAATGGACGTTCCTAAAGAAATGAACCATAAAAAGGCTAAGGCCCAAACAAGAAACTGGCCGCAAAAAGGCCAAGGCCTAATATGCAATGAACCATAGAAAGGCCGTGACCAAGAAAATAAATATACAGAAATGATGGGCTTGGCCCATATTGATGATCAAAGTGGATTGGGCTGAATTTGAATCACGACCATTTGGTTTGGTCACAGAAATCTGCCAGTCAGATTTGGCTACGTGGATCGGGTAGATAGGTCGTGACCAAATAATTGGTCAAGGACTCTATGACCATCTGTTTTGGTCATAGCTGTCTATGACCAATTAAAAAAAGGTCATTAGCTGTCTAGAGTGACCCTCGGTATGTGACCTATTGTTTTTGATCATACAAAGGTCATAGATGGATTATTATGACATTTCTATGACCAATATTTGGGCTCACTAGTTAGCACATTCCTTGTAGTGGAGGGGATAGAGGGTGGCGGTGCGGTCTGGGCTAGCTCCTAGACATGGCGAGAGAGAGAGGGGCGGTCTGCTGCGGCGATGGCAAGGTTGGCCGGCGACATGGTGCTCGGGGTGGCGTGGCACTGTTGCTAGGGGATAGGGGATGGGGTGTTTATGGCCTGTTTGGATCAAGTGGAGACAGAGGGAGTGTTTTCTGGTCAATTGGGTGGCAAAACCCCATAGAAGCAGTGAGCTAAATACTAGGTGTAATCTCTGCCTGCCAAGTGTTTGTGGAAATGGCTGCAAGAAATTTACTGTTGAATTTTGAAAAGATTTTTGGTGGGTGTTCTAGTAATAAGCTTGAGACTCTGTGGGTGATTGAGTTTTGAAAATTGAGCTCATTTGAGTGGTTTCTGAAATAGTGGGATCTTCTCATATGAAATAGATTCAATTTTCAAATGCCATTTAAAATTAGTATTTGAAAGTTTTTGGCAGATCACAAGGTGGGCCTTGGTACATCATTTCATGTACTAGCAAGGGGTGCAATGATCCACATTTATTTCTGTTAGGTTTTGAGTACTAGGGATAGCCAAAGTAGGCACGTTGATTAAAATGGCACAAATGACCATTCACTTCTTTTATTCATTTTGATTTGTTTTTCTTTGGGATTTGTTTGGGAATGATTTAGATGATGTTTATTTCACCTAAGAATCATTTTACAAGCAATGGATCACTTAATCATGGCAATTGAAAACAACTCCTATTTAAATGCACACACATATGAATGCTTTAATAATTTTAATTGGAAAAGTTTTTGTTAACCCTAATTTTGATGATTCGGATCTTAATAACCTTGGATTAAAGTTTTGGGATGTTACAAGTCATTTCATGACTATTCTTTTCATATACCACATATGGATCCACCGGTGTCATTGAAATGTGTGTTATTCTCATTAACCACAGCTAGAGTCATTGGATGTGTGTTCTCTTCAGAGACCACATATTTATCCACCAGTGTCATTGAAATGTGTATTATTTTCAACTACAGCCGTTGGCCACAAACAATCGGGACGCAGAGCTAAACAGCAACCACTCTGGGCTTCCAAAGACCCGATCCCCGATTGTTAGGCGCCGTTGGATCGGGGTGCATGGACGATAGTGATGTCCTTCACGAGGGTGATCCGCGAGAAGTCTGTTTTGCGAACTGATTGGCCATGGCAACTACGCTGGGCCTACGTCCTTGCCCTTATCCCCGTAACCTCGGGGCCGGAGATCAGACCATGTTCCTTCATCGCCATGGAGAGGGAGAGGCCCAAACTCAGCTTGCACGATGCTCAGATGTTTTCCCACTATGACATACTCGCGCCGCCATTCGGGAGGCTTCCCGCTGGCTTCGAGCTCAGCTACGCCGGGGTTCCTATCGTGACGCTCTTGCGCGACAACGCGTTGGTGATGCAGATCGAGGAGCACCGCCGTCAGCTGTCGGAGCGGAAGAGGGCAATGGCACAGTACTCGCGTACGAGCGCGTACTAGCGAAAGCTATTCAAGAAGGAGCGGGCTGCGTTAATTGGGCTGTGTGGAACCCACCGGCAGGAGGTTCACCAGAATCTGCGCAACCCCGAAGGGAGGTAGTGCCTGGGCGTACGACCTCCACCGTTATCGATGCAGCGCGCCGTGAAGAATCCATGAGGAGGAGGAACGCTGCCGGGAACGTCCGCATCGATTCCAACGCGGAGGAGGCTGGCGGCGATGCGGACAACGTCGTCAATGATGGAGACTGCGGGAGCGTCATAGTCGATTAGGGCCACTTAAGCATAAATTAAATCTATGTACGGTATCTTAATGTGCTCTTTGGATCTGGGTCACTTGAGTCATGGTCGATTATCGTCATAATCTATATATGTTGGCCGTGTTTTAGTTGTCTTTGTCTTTGAAACTAGTAGATCGAAACTCGTCCGATCCTGAAAAAGAGTTCGCGCATTCCTAGCATATCTCATGGGACAATAAGCTAACTCTGCTACCAGCACTTGATGGCACAGCCATAATTTGGAGTGCGCCAGAGGAGAAGGGATCGAGTGTGTTGTAATAGTGTACTACTCCTGTCCAGATATAACTGACTTAGTTTTTTTAGATATTTAATAAATGTGTCTATACCCAAAACATGTCTAGATACATGTTTTAGGTTTCTCTGTCTTTCAAACTAATCAAAAGTCATCAAATTCTGAACAAATAAAGTCATTGCGTTCACACCTGATGGGACAATACGCTGACTCTGCTACTTGATGGCACAACCATAATTCTAGAGTGCGCCGGAGGAGATGGAATGCAAGGGAGATGGGAACTAGTAGCCGCGTCCAAACGCAGGTAAAAAATTAATGTAATAGACACGTTGCATGCGCCAAATATAAATAAAGACGACATGGCTAGTTTAGTTCCAATGATATAATTCAACATACGACGTTATTGTGCCCGCATCTTTCTGCTCCTCTTATTAGTCTGCTAGGCCACGCTGCATTAAGCATCAGTTGATGAGGATAAAAAATAATAAAATGGCAAATAAAACAATTTTTAGCTTACCTTTCATCCGAAGAATCGTACAAAGATGAAATTAGCAGGGATTTATTATTTCTCCTGCAGTTAGCCGAAAGATCCTCAAGAACATCCTCAATCACCCTTGCAACTTCTTCATATTCTAATACACCTCCATTATTTGCCCTTTCCTCCCTGTTCCGCTTACCCTTTTGTTTCTTTTCACACCCTTTTCTCGTCGGCACCTCCACTTCTTCATAAATTGGTTGCTTACGTATGTTTTCCTCCGAGTGCTCATCACCATCTTCGCGCTTCTCTTCCACCAGTTCTGGATGAGAAGCCTCATTTTCTACCACTGGGGTGTGAACAGGGACAATATCATGTGTAACTGGGTTTTTGCACAACCTCTTGATATGGCCAAATCCGCCACAACGTGTGCATTTCCTTTTCCTAGCTCCCAGCCTTGGACCTTTATCGGTGGAGGCTTCGATCCTTAGCTTTCTAGGCCTCCCAGGCGGCCTCCTAAGAATTGGTGGTTGAAGTTTGAACCCTGGATCGACAATCTCCCAATCATTTTCTTCGGCCATAGGTGGTATGTTTTCTGCATAAGTTGCAGCAAAATTGTCCACAGAGAAATAGTTGTCGACATAGTTCTCTATTTCAACTATGTTACCTCTAAGCTTTAAGATGAAGTAAATTGCATGGTGACATGGCAGACCAGTAATCTGCCACTGCCTGCATGAACAAGTCTTGTTTCCAATGTCTACAGTGTACCTCCGTTCACTTCCACACTTGTATTCAGCATAAACCTCAGCCAATGTTCTGGAACTTCTGACCATCCTCATCTTTATCGTTCTCATTGCCCTAGTTCTTGCATTCAGTAACATAACCACCTTTGGAACTATTTTATGGCCTAAAAATTTTCTTACACAAATTCTTTGCCTTAAATCTATCATCACCATTATGCACTGTCTTATTGCATCCAACAAAATAACAATTCCAAGTGTCTTCATGCCCGAGAGCTTATCATTGAAACTCTCTGCCAAATTATTGCAAAGAAAATCCACCTTGCTTAACTCACCAAACTTGCTTCTTGCCCATAGCTTGGTGTGATGTTCTTCAAGGTATTTTTTCACCTTTGGCAGTACATACATGTTCTGCAAGTAAGTAGCATGCGTGCTTGGGGTGTATGTGTATGCTGATCGCCACACGTCCTCTGAAAAGATCTTTCCTTTGAACTTTTTCGTGAAGTTAGTAGCGAGGTGCCACATGCATTCCCTATGCTCAACCCCAGGAAACACAACATCAACAGCATTCTCAAGACCCTCGCATGCACCGGTGTGTATCACCAAGCCTTCAGGGTGACCAATTACTTCCCGTAGTCTCTGCATGAACCATGTCCAGCTTTCATTTGATTCACCCTCAAGAATAGCATAAGCTACGAGTAGAAGCCAATTATGCGTGTCCAAAGCACAAGCAGAAGCAACATGTCCCCTGAACTTCCCTATTAAAGAAGTTGCGCCTATTGCCAAGTATGGCCTGCAACCATCTAGGAACCCCTTCTAGCATGCCTTCAGGCAGACAAAACATCTCCTGAAGCATATCTTATATTCCTGCTTATACCTGACCCCCTCGAGAACTTTTCTCTCCCTTTCACAACCTCGTAATCGATGTCAACAACACTACTAGGTGATGTTTTCTCTATCTGAGCTTTGAAACTATACAACATATGAAAACTGTCATTCCACTTGCCTTGAATGAAGTCTAGAGCCATCTCCTTCCCATCAAAGACTCTGTGGTAAGGAATCATAATGTTAAACTTTTTGCTAATCTTTGCTCTGAGTTCAGCATGTCCAATATTATGATCCTGCCTCACCCAGCCAAGTACAGTAGCAACAATCCACTTGGTAGTTACCGGTCTAATTTTACCACTTAAAGAAGTATTAGGGCACTTGTGTTTCTTCATGTTTACTTTGATCTACATTCGATAAGAATCCAAATAATTCAGAGCTAGTTATCAGTAGAATAAATATGAGAAAGACTGAAACTAAATGTAGCTATTGCAACCTGAAATGGGTGTCCACCCCGCATTGGAGATGCATGTAATCTCCATTTACACACATTACTGTCCCTACAGTGCACCCTAAATATCTTTTGTTCGCTCTTTTCAATGATAAATTCGAACCCAACTCTGATTGCATAGGCTGCAACTGCATATCTGCAGTCCTCCACATTATCAAAGACAGTCCCCTCATCAATTGTAGGATTGTACCTGTTAAAGTGTATCACTGGCCTATCCATGTATTCATCGTCGTATCTACATCCCATTTCCACATCTTCACATTCCTCTTCCTCATCAGTCCCATAGTCAGGCTCAAAGTTCGACTCAACCAAATATTCCCTACTCTCCATCCTATCAGGGTCAGCAGCCATGTCTGGATATGCTTTCTCATCATCATCCGCACCGCCACACATTTCAGTGCCTTCATGCTCGCTTGAAAAAGCATCATGCTCAAGGACAAGCTGTACAGATGTCCTGCGGTTACCAACACATATCCTTGCCATCACCATGGGACTAGAAACGCTAATTGGGGTATGCAGAAAAGGAATCACAGTTCTTACCCTTCAATGTGGACGCACGACACCTTCTCCGGGTCCATACCTCCAAAGCTCTGCACCCCGCTTCCTCTTCCCCTGTTTCATTGTCCTCTGTGCCCTCCAGACTTGAAGGAGATTCCGTCCTCTCCAGCCGCGCAGGACCCATATCCGTGCTCTCAAGCCTCATAGGATCCATCCCTGAGCGGGATCCAGATCACCAGCATCGTTGGGCCCCTAACCTAACGGCCGACTCTCGGTTTTCGTTTCCAGACGCGCCTGGGCGGTTGGCGGCGGCAAGGAGACAGGGCCGGGAGGGGAGGGGAGGGGACGTGAGGGGATGGCAGGGAGGGGAGGGTGGGAGGACGACGACCCAAGGGGACGACGAGAGCGGTGCACGACTGAGCGGAGTGGCGGTAGCAGGAGTAGAGGAGTGGAGCGGAGCTGGTTGCGACAAAGCATGGAAAATTGCACAATAATGTGTTGGTGGGCGGCACCAGCCCTCGAAACTGGGACGCGCGCCAGTCAGAAAACATGCCACATGTCAGCGCACTATGCACGGGGAGCACTTCACGGAATTTTTAGTAGGTCCCACATGTCAGTCTGTTTGATCAAAACTTGCATGCAGTGCATGGCTGGTTCACGCACTAGTTCTGAAAAAAAGCCCGTTGATCCAAACTTGAATTGGCAGTTCCGCTTCTTATCCCTCGTCTCCTCGTCTCCTCGCAGTGGCAGTTTCGCTTTGTCTCCCTCGTTTGTTATCCTCTTCTTCTTCTCCTCGTAGTGGTAGTTCTTCTTTCTTCCTCGATCAAAACATTCCCGCACGTAAGCCATGGCCAGTAGCCGGATGAAGAGGAACTGGTCCGATCTCCTGGCCGACCACTTCGCAAGATCGCCGACTGTTTGCTAGAGAAATAGGAGTACGTCGACACCTATGCTGCTTGTCGGGAAGTCTACACCGATTGGCGCCGCACTTTAAAGGTGCCCAAATTCCATCTCAACAACTGGATCATAATAGATCACACACTTCTAGACGTTGGCGACTTCACCTTCCTCAACCTCGCCACTGGTCGTTGCTTCAGGACAAATCTAATGGACGTCCATCGCAGGTTCACATTCACATCCGATATTTATTGGTATTTTCCATTGTAAACATCTTAGTGCTAACTGATGCCCTCTTCTTCCAAAAGATTCTACTTCGTCGGTGTTTCTCGTGGCGTCATCGTGCTTGCTTAGAGGGTGGAGCCGTACCAGATTCGGCTTCTGAACCCAATCACTCATAAGTCTAACACTGAGTTTCAAGCACACATACCATCTGATCTTCTGCAATCCGTCGTCGTGACAAAGTCCCCAACGGGCCAATGATTATCCAGATCATATTGCATGGGCCAATGATAGTACCCCAACGGGGCAAATCAATGGATCATTTGGAGAAGGATTGTATTCGCCACCTCCTGATACGCTTCTAGTCTGCATGACGGCATTCCAAGGGGAAGTATATGCATTACTTGAGAATGGAGACATCTTGTCGACCAACATCCAGTTAGAGCAGCACGCAAGCACTGTCACGATGGCCAAAATAATTTCTGCCCCAGTCTTTGAACAGGTACGCGGAACCTACAAATTTTACCTTATGGAGTCATATGGTGATCTGCTTCTTTTGTTGAACGGGGATTTCGCCAAAGGGCAACCGGTGTTGTACCGGGTGGACACAGAGAACCGCTCTCTCGAGGCCATCGGTGACATTGGAAGTTGTGTCCTCTTTGTTGTTTACAATCGGTCTATCTCCATTGACACCAGGTTACACCCCACAATCAAACCCGGTTGCACATACTACAGGAATTTTATCAGACTGTACGATCATGAGGTTCAAGCCTGGGAAGAGGAACCAATAATGGTAATTTATGGCTTAAGTCTGGAACATACACCGAGGCCTTACCCTCTGGACGAGATACTGGCAGCACATTGTAGACGGAAAGAGTTCTCTGAACATGTGTTGCAGCATGCATTAGCCGCCGCCGACGAAATATATAGGGGAGAATGAATCCTATATTCATCCTAGGTTATTTGCTAGCATTTTCATGTCTATTTTTCGAAGTAGAAATTTGTACTGTATTTATATTATTTCGATCAACAGTATGCGTATTACCTTTGAGACAAAATTGTAATGTACTTAATTTTAGTACTCTCAGAATTCAAAGTATTTATTTTTAGTAGCTTCTTTCAGAATTCTCTGTGGTCCACATGGGCATCAGCTCAGCGCCGTAATTCAAGTTCCACATGGAAAATTCCACAATAATGTGTTGGTGGGCGGCACCAGCCCTCGAACCTGGGATGCGCGCCATCGAAGGTGGAGGGGGTGGGCCCGCCAGTCAGAAAACATGCCACGTCGGCATCCCCTGTTTCTGATGCCCTTTAAAAAAATAAAACACGCCACATCGTTATCCCCTGTTTCTGATGGTGTTGCTACAATCGACGGTACATGGTGGCATATAAATAATATCGTATAAACATAAGGGCACAATCGTCAACATTTCTAAAATGAAACCCGGTCCCGTCTCCTACCTATCCTGGTACATTGCCTGATGAGGTGGATAGCCATGACCGATCTTTTTAATATGTTCGCACTCTTATGCTAAGAAGGGAAATAAAGATTGAGCTGTTAATGCAACGAGTGTCGAATTATTACCCTCTAAGGAAATGGGAAATGGTTATTTTCACGCGTGCCCGTAGTCCAAACCTACTGCCAGTATTTCACTCCCCTTTTCCGACTAACCACAGTTCACCTTGCGCAGCTCCTCCGCGCCGCACCAACTAGGGTAACATCGCCCCGCCTAAGCAGCCGCCGCAACAGCCTCCGAAACTGGGGTATTTAGCCCCTCTAAGGCAGGCCATGAAGCTCTACTTCAAGGCCGATCTCCCATTGCCCTGCCAGGCAGATGATTTCCCTGAATGTGCCGTTACGGCATTACGGAATTCTCTAGGCAGTGGGAACAAGGTATGTATCAAATCGTTCACAAGAGCATGCCGCCGAGGGTACACACACTCGAACAGAGAAGCACCAAGGTCTAGGAACTCTCGCGTCCACGCTTCGGCGCGGACTACCTTACCTCAGTGGGGGAGGCTGGGAGCACACCGTCTGCGGCAAAGACGCTCCATCCTACGCACTGTCAAAGGTCGTACCGTGGTGGCGAAGCGTCTACACTCAGCATGCTAGATTGTTCGACAGCCGGAGCCGGCGGCGGGCATCAGCTCAGCCCAGGAATCCAGGTTCGAGTTCACACGGACCTACGACCCCGAGAAGGAGATGCCGAATTTCAGTATTGAAGAAATCGTTGCGGTGGCGCGGATGGTCCAACTGAACCAGGACTGGCGCATGCAAATCGCTCGTGCATGAACGATGCAGATTTCTTGTAGTTTGGCGGGAAGGCAATAGATCAGTTTGGGTTAAATGATCAAAGAACTTATGTCCTCTCAAGGCAATTGGCCAGCCAAGTTTTCTGGTGGAGATCTGTAGTTTCTTCAGTGTAGAATAGTTAAGTTCAGACTGGAGAATGGCTTTTGTAGATGAAATGCTGACAAATTGTTCTATAAACTAGTAGCAAGTTTAGCCCACTTTTGTGCAGGTATAAGACCCTTTTGTATGGAAGTACTACTGTTGTACGCAAATACTATCAAGTATCTATTTCCCTCAATTACTAGTCGTGGTTCAATCCAGTTAACTGGCATCTTTTTATCCCAGACTACAGATTTTGCGTCTGCTGTCTATGATGTAAACCATTTTTCCTTTGTCTTGTGTTGCCTGCAAAATGGTCTTGCAGTTCAACGTGTTACAAATGTAGCTACCTTGTACTTGAAGAGGAGATGGACTACATTTTCCTGGCATCCACGGAATTAACATTGCTCATTGCTAGACCACCCTCTTTTCATGAGGTTGTCCTTGGTTATTCACAGAAATTATAAAGCACGGTGTTCAACTACATCGATTCAAACTATTACACACACACTACATCAAATTCATTACCCACACATACTACATCGATTCAAACTATTACACACACATACTACTTCAAACTATTACACACACGTACTACATCGATTCAAACTATTACACATGTTTAGTCGATGCTAACATCCTGCTACGCTCTCCATACTACAAATTCATTAGCCACACATACCAGGGCAATTCACTAGAGCTCTGTCTTCACTCGAGGGAAATCAGAACCACTAGCTCGTCCAAGCCCGGTTCCCCCGCCAAAACTATGTGCGCCGTCACGAAAAGGTGGTGGTCCTGTGCCATCGATCCTTCCAGGCCAACACTGCAGGCGACGAGGACGCATTATGGCAGCCTCTTTGGGGCCCTGAATGTCATGTACCGATTCCAGAACCTCCTCTAGGTGGATGATGACCGGGTGCTTCCAACAAAGCTGTCGCCCTGCCCTGCTTAGATTCTGCACCTCGTACATCATAGGAACGGCGTCAGGATCTTTCAGCCACGCCTTTACCTCGATGACCCATCTGTCGCTCGGTGGCACGATTTCCACTAGCTCGCCGCCAAGGCTACCGACGACCTGCTTGAGGGCCTTCAAGTCTCAAGCATCCAATGAGAGACCGTCAAAGCCCAGTTTGGAGAAGAAACGAAGCTGCCCCAAGCGATCGTCCCACCCACAGGTGCGATGCCAATGCATGAAGCTCATTTTCTCCCTGCAGCACTCGAAAGAACGAGAAGAATGCAGTACGCGCTCGGTGTCTGAGCTGTGCTCGAACCGGATGAAAAAATAGAATGGCGGCGCGCATACCTCAATGTTGACCTCATTTCATCTGATCCCAAAACGAGACCTGAAAGACGACAGCAACTCTGCCGGTGACACAGCAGGACGGACGCCCAACACGGTGGCCATGAGAGCGTGGTCGTCAAACTACTGTGCCAGGGCTACCATGCCTGGGGTGCGCGGCAGCACGCAACTTCCCGAGGCCGGTCGCCAGCCTGGATCGCCCGACGGGACGCGCTTCGCCGTGCGAGAAGGACTAGCCAGAGGCGAGATATTAGTCCGGGGACGCGAAGCTCCGATACGGCGGACGATGCAACGACAACGGCTATGAGCTTTGATTAGAGGCGTGGGGGGTTGACCAGACATGGCGGGGACGCAAATTAGAGCAAGTGCGAGCTCCAATCTGAGACGAGCAGCCGGAGCTGAGCAAATGTTATGGGGAGGGAAGCATGGGAGAAGACCAGAGCAGAGCAAAGAAATAGATCTGGTCCACTTAGGGATCTGGTGCACGCAGAGGTAAGTGATAACCCACAAGTATAGGGGATCGTGTGTAGCCTTTTCGATAAGTAAGAGTGTCGAACCCAACGAGGAGCTAAAGGTAGGATAAATATTCTCTCAAGTTCTATCAACCACTGATACAACTCTACGCACACTAAACGTTTGCATTATCTAGGAAATAAAACTAGAGCAACAATACGAGTAATAGAGATAGCTTTGCATGATAATAAATAACAAGAAAGTAAAGCTAGTTGCTGCAGCAATAAAATACACTAAACTAACAGAACCATGAGTGTGGAATAGTGGTGGTAATTGTTGTGGCTTTGTCCAAGTTTAAATAGCGAATAGATCGGGTTTATTGTATTCGATGCAGTTTTCTATGTGGGAGAGGCTAAATATGCATGTGCTTCACTACTTGGAATTACATGTACTATATGATTGGATTGTTAGCAAACATCCGTAAGTACTAATCAATGCATTAAGGTTTCCCCAACCATGGCCTTAAGTTTAATGGTCCTCTTACTCCCATACGTGCAACGTTCCGGTTCGCGTTCTCAGGTTTCTGTCACTCCGACAGAACTTTCCCCCTTCCTCTTACACATACTACAAACCCTATGATGTTTAATCCATGCGCGCACAAATATAATGGACACCAAAGTACTATACCATATCAACATACAACTCTAATGAACCAAAGACGTTCAACCATTCAATCTAAGAACAAAGAAACTACGCAAACATGACATAGATCATAGGATTATAACTTATAGCATCAAACACCACGTTTACATAGGACGGTACAGATGTGTGTGGAAGGATGAACCACTGCATACTAGGAGGATTAGGTGATGGAGATGGCGGTGTAGATGGTGAAGAGGGCGGCGGCGGTGCCGACGGCGGTGCGGGGGACTCCTTCCCCGCCGCCGGTATCATGGGGGAGCACCGCCCCTTAGCCCCCTTCATTCATGGCTTCTTGGGAGCCCTCCCCCATGGAGATGGGATCCATGGGGAGGAATAACGTGGCTTTGGTGGATGCAAATTTGTGGGTGAAGATGCCTTGGGCGAATTAGGTTTCCTCCCTTTATATAGCTTCTCGGATTCCCGTCACCCCATCTTGGGCTGCAGTAAATCGGGCCTAAAAGGCCCGTCCGGACATGGAATTAGCTAAATTTTATGTTAAGGACGTTTGTTGCGAAATTTCCAACAACTGTGTAGTTGAAGAGTTTTCCGTTTGACACCGTATTCGACCCAAAACATGACCATCTTTAAAAAGAGTTCTAAGACAGATTTCTGGAAAAATCCCAAGTTGACTCCAACAAGGTTTCCACTTGTATTTTTGGTAATTCCTACACATCAAAGTGTAAAACAAGAACATTGTGCACTTTTGCAACTATTAGTAGGTTAGTCCAAATAAATTATAAAATTTATACAAAAAGGAGTGTCAAAAGCATATTATTAGCATAATACCATCAAAAATTATAGATACATTATGGACGTATCAACATCCCCAAGCTTAGTTCCTGCTCGTCCTCGAGTAGGTAAACGATCAAAACAATATAATTTTTGAGGTGACATGCAGACAACACAATCTTGATCATCATTATTGTAAAAGTATTGATAGCTGGAATTAAGGTACTCTAAACATGAATCATGAAAGATAGAGTTCTAACAATAAGACATAGCAACTATGTTGTAACATGAAAAGGCACAAACAAAAGATTCATGAGTAACAATGCATTGCATGACGTTTGTTTGTTTCACATAAAGAAGCATAATGAGAATGGTATTCAGCTTGTCCCTCATAGAGTAGCAAAACATAAATGCATAGGACACCTTCAAAGTTCATAAGGGTGACTAGATACAAATAGTTTAGGAACAACCAATATCAAAGTTATGCATCAATCAAAAAGTCTTGGTACAATGCACATAGAACTAAGAATGACAACTATGCTCTCTTAATTAGTGCATAAAGATAGAACATGGAGATTCAATATAAAAGTGGAAGAAAGGCCTTCATAGAAGGAAGCAGGAATTCAAGTCTCATAAAGAGCTTCCAAAAATTATGGTGCTTATTAGCTTTCATCTCTCATTACCCCTATCATAAGCATCTTGCAGTGATTAAGGTTAAAGTGAACAAACTATGGAGTATATGCTTGACAGAGTATAAGTTGGAAATCTCATGTCCCTTGAATACGAGGGCCGCTCCTCATGCTACTCAAGTTTAGTTACCGGTAAGTTCTTGTCATAGTAAGTACATGTGTATCATAGAGAACCGCCAACGGGGGTACTCCTTGCCTGATGATATGGAAGAATCCCAATATCAAAATGACAAGGCAAGCAGACAACGAGCATCTCAGCAATCTTCTTATTTACCATGGGAAAATGGTGCTTTTTTTCTCTCTTTCCTGTTTTCTCATCTCTTTTTTTCTTTTTTCTCTATCTCTATCTATTTTTTATAAGAAGAATGCTTCATAGATTGCTCATTATGGTTACGCTGAAGGTTTCCACCATGATTAGGCATGGATTAGATCGGCGGCCCAGGCGTTTCTCTAACACACATACATAACTCCATGGACTTACAAGCTCCCCTTTCATTTCACACCGACGACATCCATAGACAAAAGAGCATGATATCAACTAGGTACAATGTACAAGTGCAATGTTGAAAGCGTTCCCCATGACAGCATGGTTCTCCTAATCCCCAACATATAAGTGCAAGCATATACAACATAGATGACACAATGGTTCAAGTTTATTAGGTGCAAGAAAAGTAAAGTGTGCCATCAAGTTCGTGAGAGCTTTAATCACTAGTTTTCTCATAACAAGTTTAATTCAGAAGGCAGATAAAAGCATGGATATACTTGGAATAGCAAATGCTAATAGGTAGGTATGGTGCACTCTTTGGGATAACTTGGTTTTATTTGGAGTTGGATGCATGAGTGGAACTCATACTTGGTTATGGAGGCTAGCAAAATACTGGGAGCGACCAACTAAAAGAGCAATAATGGCCATAATCATGCAAAGCGACAAAACATCATTAATTAAAGCATAAAGTGATATTACAAGTCGAAAACTAAAGGATCATAGAGGCTATGGTGACTTGGGATAGTCTTAACATGGTGTGAGCATGCGCCAAGTCAACCCAAATAAAGCATCAAAGGAGAATACCACAATACTATGCTTTAATATGCTAAAACAAGCATGATTCTTTCAAGGCACATTAAGCAATCTCAATTTTTTGTAACATGTCATGCTACAGCAAAAATCACTAAGCATAAAGCCAAAACAATACCAAGCATGATATGACAAAGCATAGGCCACAGTCAAAAACAAGCTCCTTTTACCACTTAAGCATGAACTTTCCTACTCTTTTCCAATCCAAACCAATCTTATTTGAAAACTAATGTATGAAAGAGGGGGTCCAACCAATTTATTCAAGCAAACAAAGAAAACCAAGCAAATGAAAACCAAAAAAAATGAAGACGCTCCAAGAACAACACAATTGTGCATGAAACAATAAAAATGAAGTGTTTGGAAGAACCTGAGATTTTTATTGATGAAGAAGGGGATGCCTTGGGCATCCCCAAGCTTTGACGCTTGTACTTCTTGGATATTTCTTGGGGTGACACGGGTTGGCATCCCCAAGCTTGAGCTTTAGTCCATTCTTCATCTCATTACATCATTCTTTCCTTAACACCTGAAATTTTTCCTTCATACAAAACTTCACATAATCTTCATTAGCAACATTAGTGTACTCAAGATAATAAGTCTTTGGGGTCAGTTTCAAAACAAATAAAACTTCCATTAAAACACAAGATACTGTAGCACTTACCTTAAAAAGCTCAATTCCCCAAAGAGAACCCAAAAAGGAATCAACAAGAAACAAATGCAAATAATGGCAGAAATCTGTCAAAACAGACCAGCAGATAGAAACCAATTTTTTCGAATACCTTTTGTTGCTCAAATCGAAAAGTGTTGAACTAACAAAAGTTGTATAACAACCTAGGGCAGAAGCACAAAACATTACAGCTCAAACCGACGTACAGAGATTTTACACAAATTTTTACAGCGAAGCACAAAAATCTGTTTCGGGATAGCAACTTTCCCAAGCATTATTTCTCTCTCATTAGAGGTTACTCTTGGCACAAAACGCAAATAAAAAGGATAAGGAGAGGTTATTACTGAAGCAATAACTTCTAATACTCAATTAAAACTTTTGGGTTATCTCCCAATAAGTACTTTTCTTTAATGCCTTTAAGTTAGGCATAGGATCAAGATTCAAGTATTTTTGAATGAATAAGCATTAAGATCAATACCAGAAATATCTTTCTTTTTCAAGGCTTCATGCATTCCTACAAGTTTTTAACTTAAAATCTTTCATGGAAAGATTTGTTTTGGTTTCATAGGCATGAACACAAGTGTTCAAGGTCGACCCCCACTTAACCATTACTCATATTTCCAATCACTTTTCTTTTTTTAAATGTTTTTAGGTAACAAGTATAACTAATTTTTTTTGTAATTAGCATTCCCTATCCATACTAAGATAGAGAACAACTTACAACTGAAAGTAAAACCTACTTAGAGATAAAGCAAACAAGTGCACACAAGAATATTCACCCGCACGCTATTGCTCCCCGGCAATGGCACCAGAAAATGTCTTGATAACCCACAAGTATAGGGGATCGTGTGTAGACTTTTCGATAAGTAAGAGTGTCGAACCCAACGAGGAGGTAAAGGTAGGATAAATATTCTCTCAAGTTCTATCAACTACTGATACAACTCTACGCACACTAAACGTTTGCATTATCTAGGAAATAAAACTAGAGCAACAATACGAGTAATAGAGATAGCTTTGCATGATAATAAATAACAAGAAATTAATGCTAGTTGCTGCAGCAATAAAATGCACTAAACTAACAGAACCATGAGTGTGGAATAGTGGTGGTAATTGTGGTGGCTTTGTCCAAGTTTAAATAGTGAATAGATTGGGTTTATTGTATTCGATGAAGTTTTCTATGTGGGAGAGGCTAATATGCATGTGCTTCACTACTTGGAATTACATGTACTATCTGATTGGATTGTTAGCAAAAATCCGTAAGTACTTATCAATGCATTAAGGTTTCCCCAACCATAGCCTTAAGTTTAATGGTCCTCTTACTCCCATACGTGCAACGTTCCGGTTCGCGTCCTCAGGTTTCTGTCACTCCGGCAGAACTTTCCCCTTCCTCTTACACATACTATAAACCCTATGATGTTTAATCCATGCGCGCACAAATATAATGGACACCAAAGGACTGTACCATATCAACATACAACTCTAATGAACCAAAGACATCCAACCATTCTATCTAACAACAAAGAAACTACGAAAACATGACATAGATCATAGGATTATAACTTATAGCATCAAACACCATGTTTACATAGGACGGTACAGAGGTCTGTGGAAGGATGAACTACTGCATACTAGGAGGATTAGGTGATGGAGCTGGCGGTGTAGATGGTGGAGATGGCGGCGGCGGTGCCGGCGGCGGCACGGGGGGCTCCTTCCCCGCCACCGGTATCATGGGGGAGCACCGCCCCTTAGCCCCCTTCATTCATGGCTTCTTGGGAGCCCTCCCCCATGGAGATGGGATCCATGGGGAGAAAAAACGTGGATTTGGTGGCTGCAAATTCGTGGGTGGAGAAGCCCTGGGCGAATTAGGTTTCCTCCCCTTATATAGCTTCTCGGATTCCCGTCACCCCATCTTGGGCTGTAGTAAATCAGGCCTAAAAGGCCCGTCCGGACATGGAATTAGCTAAATTTTATTTTAAGGATGTTTGTCGCGAAATTTCCAACAACTGTGTAGTTGAAGAGTTTTCCGGTTGACACCGTCTTCGACCCAAAACATGACCATCTTTAAAAAGAGTTCTGAGACAGATTTCTGGAAAAATCCGAAGTTGACTCCAACAAGGTTTCCACTTGTATTTTTGGTAATTTCTACACATCAAAGTGTAAAACAAGGACACTGTGCACTTTTGCAACTATTAGTAGGTTAGTCCAAATAAATCATAAACTTTATACAAAAAGGAGTGTCAAAAGCATATTATTAGCATAAAACCATCAAAAATTATAGATACGTTATGGACGTATCAGTAAGCTAGTCCATGACTGTAAAAGATAACAGGGAATACTGACATGGCAGGCTAAGAAGAGTTGACCTAACGGTGGTATTTGAGTTCAACCGCTTTTCGTCTGGTTCAAACGACCGTTTGGCCATTAGATTTTTGTGTTCACCCCCATTTGTCCCTTCTGGACAACTAGCGATTCTACTATGGCCCCTCCGCGCGATTGATGACCACTCGGGTACCGCGGTGCGCTCACCCACCAAGTTTGGTACCGCAACCGAACATTCCCCACACCATGGCCAGGCGCGCCCCTGGGCTGGCCGTGCCACCAGGTGGTGTGCCCCCTGGCACTCTCCACGCACTCCTCTACCCCTTTTTTCACGTAAAAATTTAATATGAATTTTCTGGAATTTTTTCAGACACTTTATTTTTGAGCAATTTTCAGGTATTGATGAATGATTTTTCTGCAGAAAAGTGATTTTGAAATGCTGCAAAAACAAAACGAAACATAAACTTCAGAAGTTCTAAGACACTCTAATACGCAAGAAACTAGCAACAGAAAAGTAAACTAAGCAAAACCAAAAAATAAAATGGATAAAGTGAAAGTAAGCGAAGATAATCATAGTGAAAACATTGTTTTGTTCATGAAAATCCCTTTGTTAACAAAGTTGATCAGGTCTTGTTACCAAAACAATTTTATATGAAACAAAACTTTGTATTCCACTAATGATTATGTTACCTCAACCTTTAGAGCAATGGTCCCAATCATAATAATTTCATATTTTTCTCTTGGTATGGGACAATATATTTCTCCAACTTGAATGCCCTCAACATTTTCAATTGAATTTAGGCCATAATTCCTATCAATCTTCCTAGGGAAATAGACAGTGTGCTCCTTGTCATTAACATTAAAAGTAACCTTTCCTTAATTAAAATTAATAACAGCTCCTGCAGTATTAAGAAAAGGCCTCCCAAGAATAATAGACATATTATCATCTTCAGGCATTTCAAGCACAACAAAATCAGTTAATATCAAGAAATTATGAGCCATTTGAACAGGTAAATCCTCACATATACCAACAGGAAAAGTGGTAGTTTTATCAGCCATTTGCAAAGATATATCAGTTGGTATCAGTTTTTCCAATTGAAGTCTCTTGTAGAGAGAAAAAGGCATAACACTAACTCTTTCTCCCAAATCACACAAAATAGTTCTAACATAACTATTTTTAATAGAGTACATAATAGTTGGAATCCCTGGGTCTCCAAGTTTCTTCGGAACCTTACCATTAAAGGAATAATTAGCAAGCAAAGTAGAAATTTCTTAATTAGGGATGTTCCTTTTGTTAGAGACAATATCCTTCATATACTTTGAATAAGGAGGCAATTTAATACCATTAGTCAAAGGAATTTGCAAAAATAAAGGTTTCATCCACTCACAAAACTTATTATAGTGTTCATCTTCCTTTGACTTTTGTTTCTTATCAGGGAAAGGCATAGGTTTTTTGACCCAAGGCTCTCTTTCATTACCATGTTTCTTAGCAACAAAATCTTCTTTAGTGTATTTAGTATTCTTAGTGTGCCTTTCAGGTTCTTCTTCAACTTTTTCTTTATCAGGAATATCATTTTACTCATTACCACTTTCAGTTTCAGCATCAGAAACAGATATGCTATTGGGATCTAAAGCAGGCTCAGGGGATTCTACAATAGTTTTACGTTTATTTTTTCTTTTCTTAGGAGAAGTGCCACTATTTTCAGCTTGTTGAGAATCCTGCTCAAGATGCCCCTCAGGATATAGAGGATCCTGGATAGCAGCACCACTTCTAGTTCTAATTTCATAAGCATGTTTTTCTTTAGTAGCATTAACTAGCAAGTCTTTTTGTACTTTAATAAGCTGATCAATTTGAGTTTGAACCATTTGGAAGTGTTTAACAAGCATTTTAACATCATTAGAAGTTCTTTCCACAATATCTTTTAACTCAATAATAGCAATAGAGTTTTCCATTAAATGATTTTGCATCCTTTTATTGAAATTATCTTGCTTAACAATAAAAACATCAAACTCTTCTAAGCATTGATCAGGACGTTTAGAGTAAGGAATATCACCTTCATCAAAGTGTTGGAGAGAGTGTACCTCAATAGTGGATGAGTGGGAAATTGGCTTACATAATTCTTCTATAGGAGGTAAATTCTTCACATCTGCAGCTTTAATACCCTTCTCCTTAAGGCATTTCTTGGCTTCCTTCATCACTTTATCATTTAGTTCAATAACTCCCCTCTTCTTTGATGTTGGTATAGGCACATGAATAGTTGGTTCAGGTATAGTTGTCTCAGGAATAGCTGGTTCAGGAGGAGTCCAATCTTCATAGTTCTTTCTTATTTTAGCCATTAATTCCTCAGCTTCCTTGGGAGTTCTATTCCTGAAAACACAATCATCACAACTATCCAGGTATGTCCTAGAATCTTCAGTTAGTCCATTATAATATATATCAAGAAGCTCATTTTTAGGTAATGGATATCCAGCTTGTGCATGAATCAAGGCACAAAACCTTGCCCATGATTCAGGCAATATCTCTTTCTCTCCCTGTTTAAAATCAAAAAGTTCCTGCAAAATAGCATGTCTAGCACTAGGAGGGAAATATTTCTGAAGGAAGGTACTAATCAAGCAATCAGGGCTATCAATAGATCCAGGAGGTAAATTATTAAACCAAGTTTTATCTTCTCCTTTACTGAAAAGGGAAGTTTTAGCAACAAAGTAGGTGCGCATCTTAATATCATCAGAAAATAAATCACTCATGGTAGAAAGCTCAGTCATATGTGCTACTGCACTCTCATTCTTAGTCCCACAAAAAGGTTCTTTCTCAACAATAGTTATGTAAGATAAATCAAGAGAGAAATCATAATCCTTATCTTTAATGTTTATGGGAGATGCAGCAAACTTAGCATTAGGAGATAATTTGGGTTTAATAGTACGCCTCTCAAGGAGACTTTTAATAGCACTCCTATCATGGGTGTTTTGATATTCTTTAATAAATTCATCGCTTATCTCTATATAACCGTCTTCAATATCATAACTCTCTCTATACTCAGGTGAATTGACAGGTGTAGTAGGGTCTTCATTTGGAGTTTCAGTATTTCTAGCTATAGTTCTAGCAATCGTAGGATCTAGGAAAGGACCTAATGAACCACTCTTATCAAGCACAGTGGAAGCAACATCATAAGTATCAGAAGTTCCTCATTCAGCAGTAGTAGCAGTGTGTGTAGCATGTGTATGTGGTGGCATAAAGAGCTTACTCATTACAAATGGTGAGTCAAGAGCAACAGAGGTGTTCAGAACCGTACCTCTCCTTGTAGTGGATGGTAGAATAGGAACCTTGCCATCACGAGACTTACCCATGATGGATGGATGGCAGCAAATGCTCCCCGACAATGGCGCCAGAAAATAGTCTTGATCACCCACAAGTATAGGGGGTGTATCGCAGTATTTTCGAGGGAAGTGAAACCCAATTTATTTATTCGACACAAGGGGAGCCAAAGAATATTTATAAGCCTTAACAACTGAGTTGTCAATTCAGTTGCACCTGGAAACAATCTTGCTCACAGTAGTTTATCAGTAGCAACAGTTTTGTAGTAGCAATAGCAAAGTAATAGCAGTAGTAAAAGTAAAGACAGTAGTAACAATTGCAGTAAATAGTAGGATTAAAGCATCGTAGACATAGGGATGGATGGACGGGCGTTGCATGGACAAGACAATTCACATGGCAATCAAGACATAGGGCAATTGTAGATAAATAAGATAAAGCATCCAAGTACTAAATAATCATAGGCATGTATTCCATATATAGTCATACGTGCTCGCAATGAGAACTTGCACAACATCTTTTGTCCTGCCAGCCCTTTTGCAGCGGGGCCTCAAGGGAACTACTGGCAATTAAGGTGCTCCTTTTAATAGAGCACCGGAGCAAAGCATTAACACTCCATGAACACATGTGATCCTCACATCAAAGCCATTCCCTCCGGTTATCCCGATTGTTGTCACTTCATGGCCATTGGTTCCGGACCACAATGTGTGTATACATCTTGCTGGTAAGACCATAAAGAATACTATCATAATGAATCAATAACATGTTCAGATCTGAAATCATGGCACTCGGGCCCTAGTGACAAGCATTAAGCATAATAGTTGCAACAAAGTCAAAAAGCACTAATAATAGATACTAGGCACCATGCCCTAACAATCTGATGCCATTACATGAACGATCTCATCCAATCCCTACCATCCCCATAGCCTACAGGTGGGGATTACTCACTCATAGATGGGGGAAACATGGATGGTCGACGGAGAAGCGATGGTGGCGACGATGGCGATGATCTCCTCCAATTCCTCGTCCCGACAGGGTGCAAGAATGGAGTTTTTGGTGCTGATTTGCGGAATCTGGTGGTGGCGGCAAAGCGGAACTCTTTCTGGAAAAGCGCCGAACCCCCCTTGGTTTTTAGGTCAAGGGGCATCTTATAGGCAAAGAGGGAGGTCGAGGGGGCAGCCGAGGCGGCCACACCACCCCCAGGCGTGGCCTGGCCTGGCCCGTGCGGCCAGGTGGTGTGGGCCTCTTGTGGCCCTACTCCGTCTCGTCTTCTGGCTCCGTGAGTCTTTTGGTGAAATAGGATTTTTGGCATATTTTCCGGGATTTTTCCTAATAGTTGATTTTCTTTACATAAACTAGACACCAAGGTAATTCTGCTGAAAACAACGCTAGTCCGTGTTAGCTGTATCAAAATCACACAAGTTTAGAGGAAAAACAATAGCAAAAGTATTCGGGGAAATAGATACGTTTTGGACGTATCACCTCCCTAGAAAACCTGGAGATCGGAGAGTAAAACTTGTAGCCAACGTCCACGATGTTGCATGGCGTCGTGTCGGGACCCCCATGCTCACCGCTGGGGAAAATCCGGCTAGATGTCATATTCAGCTACGAGGAGAACTTCTACCACGCCGGTTTAGTTTGAAGTGGTGAACTTGACCAGCACCTACCATGCTCTCGTCGGGCGTCCTGCCCTCGCCAAGTTTATGGTCGTCCCCTACTATGCATACCTCAAGATGAAGATGTCGGAGCTAAACACCACGATCACCGTGTCTACTGCTACAGGTGGTCGATGGAGTGCGGAGCGGAAGGCTCAAAGATAACAGAAGCCCTCTTCATCACTGAAGAGAAGCGCGAGATCATGCGCAATGTCGCGGTTGCTCAGCAGGACGTTCAGGCTAGCTTGAAGCCGCCTAGGGACATGTATTTCCAGCCGTCCAGGGAGATGAAGCAGATCCCGCTTGAATCATCTGACGTGTCCAAGTTCGTCACCATCGCTGCCAGCTTGGACAACAAATAGGAAAGCGCACTCGCCGACTTCCTCTGTGAGAATCGGGACGTATTCGCATGGTCTCCAAAGGACATGTCGGGTGTTCCGAGGGAGTTTGCCGAGCACTCACTCCATGTACGGCCGGATGCCAAGCTAGTCAAGCAACCCCTTCGGTGCTTCGCGGAAGACAAGAGAAAGGTTATTGGTGATGAAGTCACCCGGCTCGTCATAGTTGGGTTCATATGGAGGTGTATCACCTAGAATTGTTGGCCAACCCGGTCCTAGTATTGAAAAAGAACAAGACTTGGCGCATGTGTATTGACTAAATGAGCCTGAACAAGGCATGTCTGAAATACCCTTTCGCTTTCCCCGTGTCGATCAAGTCATCGATTCCATGACCGGCTACAATTTGTTGTCCTTCCTTGGCTGCTATTCTAGGTACAATCAGATCCGGTTAAATCCGGCTGACCAAATAAAGACATCATTCGTTACCCCATATGGGGCATAATGCTATGTAACCATGTCGTTAGGCTTGAAAATTGCAGGCGCCAATTATCAGTGTTGCATGCAGAAATGCTTGCACTCGTAAATCGCTCGGAATGTGCATTCCTACATGGATGATGTCGTGATCAAGATGAAGGAGAAGCATACCCTCCTTGATGACTTGCGCAAGACATTCACAAACCTCCACTGGTACCAGATGAAGCTGAACCTGGAGAAGTGTGTCTTCGGTGTCCCAGCCGGTTAGCTCCTTGGTTTCCTTGTTTCACAACAAGGAATCAAGGCAAATCCAAAGAAGATCACGGCCATCGAGATGATGCAGCCACCCAAGATCTTGCTTGGTGTCCAGAAGTTCACTGGGTGTTTGGCCCCCTCAGCCGGTTCGTTAGCCGGTTGGGTAATGTAGCATCCCAATTGTCTAATAATTGTAATACTACTTACCTAGTCTATATTTTGATACTTTCCACATGTCATTTATTGCACCATCATGATCGCATCATCATGTCATCATGCCACATTGCATTTGAGCGTTGTCATGTCATCATGCATCTTTTGCCAAAAACTATTTTTAAGCCTATCTTTGTTTTCTAAATATCCCCCGTCTTTATTTCAAATCAAAACCCTGCCCTTCGGGATATTTTTATTTTCCTAAAAACTATTTGCAAAAGTCTCTTAAAAAGAAACTAAATAAAAATAAATATTTTTTACCGCGGAAGGCAGCCCAGCCGTTAGGCCAGGCCACCTATAACCCCGGCCCAACTAAAACCTAGTTGACCCAAAACCAAAACCTAGAAAACCATATAACCTACTAGCCGCTGCCACCCCAGCACACATGCCAGTGCCACAACGCATGCACGCCAGCACGCACGACCCTGCCCTGCACCACACCTCTCTCATCACGTACCCGCGAGGCCCCCGCGAGCACAACATGCTCGTGACCAACACGAACACAACGCATGACACATCCGTTCATACACTGCACAGGGGTCACAAACCCTAGGTTCCCTCGATCGAACCCCCCGCAGATCCGTCCCTCTCCTTGCTAACCATCGCCACCCTACGATCCTAGCGCCGCCGTTGCCCTCAATCCCCCACCTCGCCTCTGCTCTCCCCGGTGCCACCGCTTTGGCCCGCCGTCGGCCCGGACCTGGCGCCACCAAGAAGCCGGCTACCTCTACGTCGCCTCACTCACCCTCACCTCTCCCCGCCAAGACCCCCTCACACCATCCTCTTATTTTGGCCCAGTAAGCTCGCGAGCCCCGCCACCACGAACGCGTTCGTCGCCTCTGCGCGCCTCATCACCAAGCAGCGCCTCGCCGCCGACCATGTGAGCTCCCCAGCGTCTGCTGCCCCAAGCTCATCTGGCTGCCGCGGAGCTGCTTCGCCCCTGCATGTGTTACTGCGCCTCCGCCACCAAGCCCTACATCCTCATCGACAAGTTCCCCTCGCCGAACCCGCTTGCCACTAGTAGACCGCCACCTCATGGGCTCCCCTCCGTCCAGCGCCGACCCGCATCCTCCTTCCCGAGGCAATGCCCGCTACCACCACTTCTCGCGCACGCCACCTCATGGAGTCGCTGCTGGCTTGGTTCCCAGTGCCTACCGTGTCCCTCTCGACGCCATGTGCACCGTCGGCCGCTGATACGTCCATTTTGCATCACTATTCTATGTCTTAATTCACTATAATTCATTGTTATATTTCGTATTGAGAGGTGATACTTATGTTATTTCATCTGTTTTTGCATGGTTGATGACTTTTGGAGCATGGACCGCTGCAGTCAGGATTCTGATGGAAAAGGTGCTGTTTGGAGGCAAAATTCGCGAAGAGCAGAAAATCCGGGAAAATATACGGAAAATTCTATTTTTCCAGAAGACTCAAGATGCCAGAAGATGGAGTGGAGGTGGGCCACAGGGGGCCCACACCACCCCATGGCGCGGGCAAGCCCATGCCGCGCCAGGGAGTGGTGTGGCCGCCCTGGCCCACTCCAGCCTCTCCCCTCTGGCGTATATCTTCCTCCCGAAACCCTAAGACTCGGGGGGCAACCACAGAAAGATTCCGCCGCCTCTGCGGGGCGGAAAACACCGAGAGAGAAAGATCTCTCCGGCAGACAGATTTCTGCCGGGGGAATTCCTTCCCGGAGAGGGGAGATCGTCGCCATCAACACCATCATCAAGCTGGGCTTCATCGGGATCATCATCATCATCACCACCATCATCACCATCAGCACCCTCATCACCATCTCCATATTGCTGTAACAATTGAGTTGAATCTTGCATTAGTTCATAGGGAAACTTTCCCGGTGTTTATTACTCTTTGTAGTTGATGCTATTGAGTGAACCATTGAATTATTGTTTATGTTCAGATTGTTATACATCATTATTCCATCTCTGATCATGATCCATGTGATGTCTTGTGAGTAGCTCGTTTTGTTCTTGAGGACATGGGAGAAGTCTTGTTGTTAGTAGTGGAGTTGCGTTGAGAAAGATTCAATAGATTGTTATTTAAGTTGTGGTGTACTTCTTCTAGTGGTGTGATGTGAACGTCGACTACATGAAACTTCACCTGTATGGGCCTAGGGGAATGCATTGTGTATTTGGCTACTAATCGGAGGGGTTGCTGGAGTGATAGAAACCTGAACCCCCGTTAGGAAAGCATTGCACAAGGGACGTAAGGGTCTTAGAGTTAAAAGCTGTGGTTAGGTTTCTACGTTAATTACTTTCTTGTACTTATGGATGTTTGCAAGGGGGCTTAATCATAAGTATGTATTAAGTCTTGGATGGGACGGTACATTAGCACAGGTTCACCCACACAACACTTAGCTAGCTAGAGAAGATTAATCGACTATATGAAGCGAAAGCACTTGACATTCTTCCCATGTGTCCTCGAGAACGTTTGGTCATCTATAGAAATACAACCGGCTTGTCCTTTGCTGCATAAAGGATTGGGCCACTTGCTGCATTCATTCTTACTATCTTTTATTTACTCGTACTTTGTTTACTTGCTTTATCGAAAACCCCTAAAAATCCTTTTGCTAAGTATTTGCAGAGAATTCCTGATCCATACCACTAGCCAGCACCTTCCGCTCCTCGTTGGGTTCGACACTCTTACTTATCAAAAATACTGTGATACACCCCCTATACTTGTGGGTCATCAAGACTATTTTCTGGCGCCGTTGCCGGGGAGTGAAGCACTATTGGAGAGTGGAAGTGGTAAAGGAAACTTCTACTGTGAGTATTGTTTACTTATGCTAGTTGCTTTATTTTCGTTATGGATAGTTCGCTGAGTTTCTTATTTGGTAATGCTACTACCACTGCTAAGGTAGTAGATAAGCCACCACCTGCTGAGAAAGATGTTTTCAAAATACCTACAAGAATTATTGATCGTGTTATGGACAACTACTATGTTGGGGATGGAACTGTCCATCCCGGTGATCATTTACTCTTTATACACGAATTATGCGGGTTGTTCAAGTGTGCAGGTATTACTACAGATCAAGTTAAGAAGAAGTTATTCTCATTATCACTGAAAGGAAGAGCTGAGGAATGGTATAAGCTGCTGAAGAATGGTCAAGCTCTGGAATGGGAGGAAATAGTTCCTCTCTTTTATTCAAAGTTTTATCCTCCTAGTGAAATTCATAAAGATCGGAATCAAATATACAACTTTTGGCCCCTTGATGGAGAGAGTACTGCTCAAGCTTGTGGGAGATTGAAGTTACTAATGCTCAAATGTCCCATTCATGAGCTCCCCAACAATATTATTATCAATAACTTTTATGCAAGGCTCCCTCTACATGATAAAGATTTATTGGATGCTTCTTGTGCTGGATCATTCACTCGTATGGAAGAAGAAGTTAAATGGGACCTTCTAGATCGTATTCAAGACAATGTTGAAGCTTGGGAGAATGACAAAGGTAGAAAGTCAGGTATAAATTATGATTATGAATGCATTGAATCTTTTATGGGAACTGATGACTTTCAAAATATTAAAAATGCTTATGGTCTAGACTCTCAAGCTATTGCTTCTTATTTTAAGGCTTTTGCTTCTTATATTGAAGTGCCTAAAAAGAAGTGGAATAAGTATCATGAACCTTATAAAGATATTGCTAAGAGTGTTCCTGCTAGAAGTACTGAAGTTTATACCGCTAATCATGTTTTACCTGAACCTTATATTGAGAAAATGCCTTTCCTAGTCAAGGTAAAGGAACATTCTATGATGGCTAGTATGGTTAATGAAAGTATGAATAAGGCTGTTGAACCTGATAAACAAATGGTTGATGAACCTATAGTAGCAAGTGTGAAAGACTTTGTCACCAAGTATGAAAAAGAGGGACACACTATCCTTTGTAAGGATACCTCTAATATTGTTTCACATAGTAGTGTTATGAGAGCTAGTATTCCTGTGTTTTTTGTTAGAATAACTGATCATTGCTATGATAGTCCTTGTGATAGCTATATTGTTAAGTTTATGCATGATACTGAAAGCTATTATCAGAGAGGGAAAAGTGTTCTTGTGCATCTCAATAATATCAAGTTTCCCCGTTTTATGCTGAAATTTTTTATGTTGCACTTCGTTTGCCTTCTTATGCAACTTGCCTTTAGTTTCAATAACTTGTTTGTTTACAAAATCCCCTTGCATAGGAAGTGGGTTAGACTTAAAAGAGTGTGTGTTTTTGCTTCTTAATGCTCTCTTTCACTTCAATTCATATCCCTATGAGAGCTTCTTGAAAATTATCATGCCCATCTTAATGGCTATAATGAAAGAGCTTTATGGGAGACAACCCAATTTGTTTTTGCTTTCAGTTTGTTTTTGTTTCTTTGAGTCTTGGAAGTTATTACTTTGGTAATAACTGCTCCTTATCTGTTTTGTTTGGTTTTTGTGTCAAGATCAACCTCTAATGAGAGAGAAGTAATATTTGGGGAAGTTGCTGTCCCGAAACAGATTTTTGTGCTTCACCGTAAAACTTCGTGAGAGATCTCTGTATGTCGGATTGAGCTGTAATTGTTTGTGCTTCTGCTCCAGGTTGTTATTTAACTTCCGTTAGTTTTTCACTTTTTGATTTGAGCAACAGAAGATTTTCGAAAAAATTGATCTTTACCTGCTGGTCTGTTTTGACAGATTTTTGCCAATCTTGCATTTGCTTCTTTATTCGATTTCCTTTTTGGATTCTTTTTGGGTTTTCGAAAGGAGTTGCTACATTAACTTTTGTTTTGATGATTTTTAGTCGAAGTTGGACTCAAAAGGTTTTATCACTTCACTTATACTAATGTTGCTAATAAGAACTGTGTGATGTTTTGTGTGAAAGAAATTTCCAGGAAGTGGAGATAATGGTGTAAGAAGGAAGAGAAAGGTATTATGACTCTAGTAATAAGTGTATGAAGATGAAGATATCGATGATATTCAAGTGATGAGTCTGAAGGATCCACTCAATGCCAAATTCAGAGACCTGCAGAGTCCGTTTCCAACTAGGTAACAGTTCTGGTAAGAAAAGTTCCGCGAAAATACAATCCAACTATATTTTTGCAGTTTTCACTCAATAAGGAAAGCTATGAAGCGAAAAAGGGATGGAACTAGAGCCAGGGTGTCCCACACCACCCCATGGCGCGGGCCCACCCATGGCCGCGCCACCAGGTGGTGAGGCCGCCCAGGACTCCCTCTCCGACCCGTTTTCTCCCAGTACCTTCCTTTTGATATGAAACTTCGTAATATATAACCCCCGGATCCCCCGAGGTTCGTATATTGTGTTTTCGTCGTGTTTTTGTTCCGATCTGTTTCTGCCAGGACATACTCTTTGAAGGTTTAGAAGCACAATGGTGTCCGCCAAGGATAAAGGGAAGGAACCTATGGAGGAAGACCTCAGGAGAAAGAGATCAAGGGTGAAAGTAAGAGGAGACAAAACACACCGGCACTACCATTGAAAGTATTGGAGTGGTGGCGAACCCTGCCAGGATCAGAAGGACTGCACGAATGCAGACTGGGGGGAAAGCTCCTCGTCACTGTTTGGCACCAAGGACACCTTCTCCGAACACCAAGAGTACCTTCCATACCTTTGCTCATAACCATGTAGGAAAAGAAGACTCCAAGTGGGAAGAATGGAACAAGAATCACAAGAGCTGGGATTCTCAACACAACATGATCATGAGCCGCATTGAGCAAAACTCACAGCTGATTCGTAATCTCACCTTCGAGATTGAGGACTTTGGGAAACTGATCAACGAGCTCAGCAAAAGGATACCACCACCACCAAAGGAGTAATTCGTCATCAGGTTTGGCATCCCCTTGGTTTGTTCCAAGCTTGGCGGAGTGTCACGGTATCATATCACTATCTTCTATCTTTTTACCTTATTAATAGAGTCATATCATGAATAGAGGAGTTATTATGTAGTATGGTTTGCATTATGGAAGTGTCCCCTCTCTCGTTAGGTATGTATCTCTTGGTGTGAGTTTCCGTTATGGAATATTCATGAGAAGTTCTATCATTCACTCTTTTGCGTAGCTTATTTTAGTTTTCAATTCGTGGTTATATGATTGATCTTGTTATTAGTATTGGTAGCACTCTGGGATCATTGAGTTAATTTAGTTGGTTTTGGCAAACCTGGCTCGGTCAGTAGCAACACCTTTTTGAGAGTTGAAAAGAAAAAGATAGAAGTACTCTAGAGAAAAATAATTTCATCATCTTTCTTTCTTGATTTGCTCATAAGTCTAGTATTCTCCAGTTAAGATCTTTTGTGCTTCCAAGGAAGATTGCATGTTTTTCTTTATCACTTGTATGTTTGTTTGTTTCCTTCAACTCTTGTACTTGCTACCCAGCCTTGCTAGCCAAAAACCTGTACTGAGAGGGAATTCTTCTCGTGCATCCACCTCCTTTAAACCAAAACCTTTGCCATTTGTGTCCACCATACCTACCTAGTAGCATTATTGCTATTCCAAGTAAATTCTTGTTTTATCTACCTCCCAAATTAAACTTGTTATGTGAAAATTAGTGATTAAAGCTCTCACGAACTTGATGGCACACTTTATTTTCCGCACTTAATAAACTTGAACCATTGGGTCCTTCTTTGTTGCGTATATGCTTGCGCTTTATGAGTTGAAGTTAGCAGAACCATGTATCATGGGGACCACTTTCAACACTTCATTGGTACTTGTACCTAGTTGATATCATGTTCTTTTGCTTATGGATCCCGGCGGTGTGAAATAAAAGTGGAACTTGTAAGATCATGGAGTCTACATGTGTGTTAGAGAAACGCCTAGGCCGCTAGCCTAAGCCATGCCTAATCATGGTGGAAACTTGCAGCATAACTATAGTGAGCATTCTATGAAGCATCCTCAATAAAAACCTATGCAAATAGCAAATAAAAAGATCGCTGAGATGCTCACTGTCTGCTTGCCTTGTCATTTTGATTATGGGATAGCTCCTATGTCATGTGCAAGGGGTACCCTGTTGGTGGTTCTCAATGATATTCATGTATTTACAATGACAAGAGCTTGCTCGTGACTAAAGTTGAGTAGCATGAGGATCGGTACTCATAAGTAAGGGGCATGAGATTTCAACTTATAACTTGTCAAGCATATCCTCTTAGTTGTGTCACTTTAACCATAACCACCAAAAGATGCCTATGATAGGGGCAATGAGAGCTGAAAGCTAGTAAGTATCATAATTTTTGGGAGCTCTTTATGAGACTTGCGATCCCTGCTTCCCTCTGCGAAGGGCCTTTCTTTTACTTTGTAGTTGAGTCAGTAAACCTATTCCCTTCTACCTCAGCAAGTATTTTGAGTTGATGTGTTTCATTCATTCATATGATGATTTATTCACTCATGTTCCTTATGTTCCTTGCTTTGCACATTGCTCTTATCTTGAAGTTTACTACTTTGAAATCTTTCTTTGAAAACCAGCTATTTGTAAACTCCAGCAAGTTATCAACTATTCTTCGACCAAGAGCTAAGTTTGCCATTACCAATTATGATTCACTTTATGTTCCTTTATTGTGTTTCCTTTACTCATTGCAAGTTGAGTTGTATAATAGTGAGTTGTCTTCTTTTATGATCTATGTATTTGATGAATGTGATGCTTCTTGTCCGTATTCTTTTATCGACTCTTCACTCCATAAACTTGAGGTCATGTTTATTGAGCTCAGTTTCGCTTGGGGACAAGCAAAGTCTAAGCTTGGGGGGACTTGATACGCCCATTTTGCATCACTATTCTATGTCTTAATTCACTATTATTCATTGATATATTTCGTATTGAGAGGTGATACTTATGTTATTTCATCTGTTTTTGCATGGTTGATGACTTTTGGAGCATGGACCGCTGCAGTCAGGATTCTGATGGAAAAGGTGCTCTTTGGAGGCAAAATTCGCGAACAGCAGAAAATCTAGGAAAATATACGGAAAATTCTATTTTTCCAGAAGACTCAAGATGCCGGAAGATGGAGTGGAGGTGGGCCACAGGGGGCCCACACCACCCCATGGCGCTGGCAAGCCTAGGCCGCGCCAGGGAGTGGTGTGGCCGCCCTGGCCCACTCCAGCCTCTCCCCTCTGGCGTATATCTTCCTCCTGAAACCCTAAGACTCGGGGGTGACCACAGAAAGATTCCGCCGCCTCTGCGGGGCGGAAAACACCGAGAGAGAAAGATCTCTCCGGCAGACAGATTTCTTCCGGGGGAATTCCTTCCCGGAGAGGGGAGATCGTCGCCATCAACACCATCATCAAGCTGGGCTTCGTCGGGATCATCATCATCATCATCACCACCATCATCACCACCATCATCACCATTAGCACCCTCATCACCATCTCCATATTTCTGTAACAATTGAGGATAATCTTGCATTAGTTCATAGGGAAACTTTCCCGGTGTTGATTACTCTTTGTAGTTGATGCTATTGAGTGAACCATTGAATTATTGTTTATGTTCAGATTGTTATACATCATTATTCCATCTCTGATCATGATCCATATGATGTCTTGTGAGTAGCTCGTTTTGTTCTTGAGGACATGGGAGAAGTCTTGTTGTTAGTAGTGGAGTTGCGTTGAGAAAGATTCAATAGATTGTTATTTAAGTTGTGGTGTACTTCTTCTAGTGGTGTCATGTGAACGTCGACTACATGACACTTCACCTATATGGGCCTAGGGGAATGCATTTTGTATTTGGCTACTAATCGTAGGGGTTGTCGGAGTGACAGAAACCTGAACCCCCGTTAGGAAACCATTGCGCAAGGGACGTAAGGGTCTTAGAGTTAAAAGTTATGGTTAGGTTTCTACCTTTATTACTTTCTTGTACTTACGGATGTTTGCAAGGGGGTTTAATCACAAGTATGTATTAAGTCTTGGATGGGACGATACATTAGCATAGGTTCACCCACACAACACTTAGCAAGCTAGAAAAGATTAATCGACTATATGAAGCGAAAGCACTTGACAGTCTTCCCATGTGTCCTCGAGAACGTTTGGTCATCTATAGAAATACAACCGGCTTGTCCTTTGTTGCATAAAGGATTGGGCCACTTGCTGCATTCATTCTTACTGTCTTTTATTTACTCGTACTTCGTTTACTTGCTTTATCGAAAACCCCTAAAAATCCTTTTGCTAAGTATTTGCAGAGAATTCCTGATCCATACCACTAACCAACACCTTCTGCTCCTCGTTGGGTTCGACACTCTTACTTATCGAAAATACTGCGATACACCTCCTATACTTGTGGGTCATCAGCCGCCCTCTGCTCGTTCGTTCGGCGCCAAGACCAAGGACGACCGTGTTCTGACGTTTCTGCAGGAATCTTGTGTTGCAACAGTGTTTGGATACGCGACGGAGTGCTACCAAGGCATCACCGAGAATTGTTGATAGTGTGTGTAACTTGACGATGGTTTGTATGCCCTACCTAACCAGCCTCCGCGCCATCATCGACAAGAAGGATGTGACCACACTACCAAGATCTTCGCGTCGACAAGACCGATATGATGCCACACGCTGTGGTCTTCTACATGGAACGCCGCGACCTCCCACATTGATCTGATGACCGAGCCCCAAGACGCCAAGACCAAATCTGAACCCCTCCAAAACCCCGTGGTCTTCTAAGTGCTATATACTTGTTGGATATAAATTGTTCATGCTCGCATCTCATCATGTGGTTTGGGGCATTATGTCGATTCATCTAATAATTAAATATGGAGAAAATATGAGGGTTTATAGTCTTATATTGGCTCCATTTAATGTTGTGTAGCGAACCGGTGCTATATTTTTCCTTGTTAATACAACATTTAAATTGTAGGTATCTAAATAACATGAACCACCTATCTTATTGTCGGGCTCCTGATTCCGCTTAATACTACCTAGTTGCATCGTATCTTTGCCATGTCATGCATCATGTAAATATAATGAATCCAACAATGTTTATGGGAGCAAAACATGCCTAAATAATTAATTAAAGTACTTTATTATTGTTTTCACACCTCACCCATGCCATGCTATGTTATACCATGCAAGTGTGCATCATTCCATCATGGCATACCTTGTTTGCTTGTCGCATATGATTTATATGATTGCACAATGTATTTATTTTGCCCCTTGTGTATTTGGTTTTTATCCGGATAGACGCTGAGCAGGGAGAATATCAGAAGCCTTAGGAGTATTACCCGGGTCCTTCCAATTCTACAACTAAACTGATAGACAAGCAATTCACCATGCTTGCATACATATAGTACATATGCTTCTATGTTACTCTTGCATCATTAGTCGCGATGGCATTAAATTGAATCCCAAGTATTGCATAAAATTTACTTTTAAAACCCAAAGAAGATTGTACCTCAATCCCATGAGCCATTACTGCAGGAGTTGTTTGAGTCATGCGAGTCCTAGAATTTCATGTGTAGGATTTGTGCTAGTCTTTGGATAATGAAGTACCTAAACAACTAAAAACTGTGTAGTAATGGGATAACTAAAGAAAGAGGCACCGGTGGGAAATAGCTATTATTTGGTTCTTCCATGCTCACTTGTGTCCCATACGACCCTGAGTACTTGATTCATGTTCCTTGACTATTCACATTATCCACATACGGGAGACTCTATGGACCCCCCTTCGCCTGATCTTGATTCACACTTTATTTCTTGGGGCCACAAACTAGTTTGGTGATTTATTACTATCCTATACTTATGCCATGTCTTACTGCTTTATTTATGATTGCGTGTGGAGCACCCTTACTGTTTAGGAACCCCGTGCCACGTTTACATTGTATCGACAACCCCGGTTACACTTTTGGGTTCCCAGTAATTTACAGCCGTTGCCACACACCTTGGGCCTGTCATGGAGCTAGATGACTTCATAGAGGGTAGCTTATTGGGGGTGCCCCCCTGAAATAATTTATGAATCCTGTGAATGCATTGTCGTGAGGCCTCGTTGCTTTTTATCTGGTTCTTCCCGAGGTTGATCGTGTGTGTGTTGATATTTGCGCACCCCTGTAGGGTAAATCTTTCTGAAAGTCGTGTCCGCAGGTATGACGACTTGGAGCACAGGTTTTTGAACATAGACAAGCATAACTAAAGTAGCGCCTTTAGTTTGACTAAGACATGAGTAGTAAATAGTGCAATACACATGAAATGGTTAATAAAATTGACAGCAAATGGGATGTTCTTCCGCCTTCTCGCTGGTGCTTATATAACTATTGTTACTAATTAACGAGCATCCATCCATCTCTGGTTGGGCAGATGTGCAGCGTGTCTCTATAGAATTGTTTAGCTATTATCTTTTGCTGCAATTGCATCACCCCCGGATTGTTCCCTTTAGAAGCATTAAGACTTGCTGAGTACCCCTAGGGTATCACACAATAAATATTTGGTTCAGATGAACATGTATACTCTCAGGAAGGCTACTGGGTCGAAGAGACTGATGATGGTGGCAACAACTGTCAGGTGTAGAGATTTCGGGGATGGAGATCCATGAGATCTATGGGCGAGATGTGCTTATTTTCGGGGCATCTTATGCCAATATGCTTCTTGTCCGTACCCGGGTCTTGTTTTCCGCTTCCGCTTGATACTCTGATGTGTGATGTATGAGGATGTGTCCTAAACTATTAACACTATCTAGGATATTTGGATCTTCCCTTATGACGTTGAATATTTGTGTCTATTATTTTTAGATGGCGTCGTATATTGCATGTCACTGACATACATACTCATCTGTTTATGGTTTTGATAGCTTTACATGTCGACTACGTTGCTCGCTCTTGTCCCGATGTTCTAGAAAGTGGGTGGGATGGTTGGTCGGTACCGTGCCCTACTCCACGAGGTGGGCCTACTATGTGTGGCTGTGCGGCCCCATGGTAGTACGTCATATCCAATTTTGGTTCATCTAGGCTTGATATTAGAGCGTAGGGTCCGAGGTATTACAATTGATATCTAAGCCATTCTGCCCTTCAGGGTCTCAGCCATGATGGTCGTTGTTAGTCTAGAAAATATTTTGGTAGCTATGTATACTAGGGAAAAACTAAACGTGACAGTAGGACTACTTCCATTGTTTTCTTACCCACCTACCCACCCTTTCCTGGTAAGGAAGTGTAACATTTGTCTATCCGCTTCTAAATATTCAAACTAGGATTCACGTGGTTGGGGTTTCCGTAGTACCATAGGATGTGTGTAATACTTTGTCTATCTCTTGCATCCAACTTTGTTGTCGCAATCTGCCTTTGGTTATCAACTATTGGTACATTCCATACCGACAGGCTTATGTGTAAACCGACACGATCTATCTGACTATTTATAAAACGATGCGATCTCTCTTAGTCTTTGTTACTGACACAATCTTGTTAAGGGTGTTCTTCCTTCTGGCACGCTTTCACAAAATGTGGAGTTGCTAATATCTATCTGTTAAGTTATTTTTGGCATCTAGTTGGTATTTTCATGACAAATAATGCAGAAATTGATTCTTTGATACATCTATGTTTCCACACTCCTTTCAGTTGTGTGTGATACATGTTTCACCATATTTTTTTCGGCATGTCCATGCTAATTCGATCTTTTTCCAACAATGCACAATCTAGAGTTTTTTCTTAACCTTCCATTCTTTTGGGCTAAATTCATAACATGTGTCGATCCAAAGATTGTGATTGTAATATGGCTCTCAGTATAGCTATATGACACCTATAATAAGTGGAATATGGTCAATACTATCAATCTAATCCTCCAAAGATTTGAGTTATACCGTGATCATACCTATATCATATTCAAGTATCTTTGGAAATCCATAGGCTCTTAAGGCGCTATGGCGGATTATCATCCTTTTATCATGATTCACATGTTTTGAACTCCATATCCACAAAGGTTCTCTTTGATACGAGGAAATCTCATTCTTTCATCTATGATGGCTTTACTTAAATGTATGAGTTATCATCGGTTCTTATCCAAAATCTCTTCTCTTTCTTGATCGGTGACCCGATCAACAAAGCGAACAAGTCAGTATCTCTATTCTCTCCCGAAGGGCCGGATAATGTATTCTCTAGATGTATCTTTTTCAACACAAAATCATCGCTCGTAACGTTGACTTTCAAACAGCGTTGAGCTCAAAAGGGGTTCGAGTATTCATTTGTTTCTCTCGCCTCTTGAACTTGCTATTCTTGGAATATCTTGTTAAATTCGTGGTGGTATACATTGATGATATGCTTGCCTATTCTATATCAATGGAAGAACATGGAGAACAACCTCTTTTCATCCTCTCAAGCTCCGGGAACATCGCCTGTCTGCAAAGTTCTCAAAGTGTAAGATATGACTTTTTGAAGTCACCTATCTTGGCCATGTCCTTCTGCTAAAGACATTGCTACAATTTTGGAATCATCAATTCAATTACTAATTCCAAACTACACCTTCAACCAAATCCGGAGCTATTCATTTTTTGGCAAGTGATCATCGTTGTTTCGCTGGAGTTTTTCTCAAGACTGCTAAATCACTCTCTGATCTTCTCAAGAAGGACCCGAAATTATTGTGGTCTCTGACTCGTCAAAAACCTTTTGAAACCCTCTTGCTTTATATTCTATCCCCAATTTGCCGGATGCTATGAAGATGTTTTCCAGATCTTTTGTAATTCTTCTATTCAAAGTTGTGGGGTGCAATCCTTGATCTATCTATTAAATCTTTTATCAGTCTACATGATCTTTGTTCATATCTTTCCCATGGCTTGCAACTTCCAACACAACGACAACATCATCATCTTTATCTACTTTTGATCCGATGAATTGTTTGCATCAAATGTTTGTTTCTATGAAGCTTCAAGAATTCTTCTTATCAAGATCTTTAGTCTAAATTTCTGAGAGTTGGGTGGCACGAATTTCCTATTCATGTACGGAGTAATGCTTTGAGTGCGGATGGAGTCATGACCATAGCACTACTCTTAGCAATCGCTTTGTCATGATGAATTGGTGGATCAATGCGATTTCACTCATTCCACGGAAGTCAGAATTGGCCTTTACCTCTTGATACTTTTACTTCCATCCTTGTTTTCTGGAATGTTCTCTCAAGAGCGTAATCAGTAATATCTTGTTGGTGGTCTCGTCTATTTCAAGATGGAGCAAAATCTTCAACGATCTGGTGGAAGCAAATGCAAAATCTTCTCCATCCTCTTCTTTCTACCGGTGTTAGACATCGTGAAACAAGATGGATGGAAGATATATTTGACTTCAATTTTCAAATCCTTTTCTCTTGGTAAAGCCAATTTTGGTTGATGCCGTCAATCGCCAAATCTATGTAAATAACCCCATGGTTAAGGAAAGGAATAAGCATCTCTACAATAACCTCCAGATCTTCAACATTCAACTTTTTCTCAGAATTCCACCGTAAGCCAGCGTCACCTCCTTCTCTTAAAAATAAATCCACGCACTTCAATTGCATGATCCTTTGGTTCTTACCGGCACAAGAAGAATCTAATCCAAGAATTCCTTATTCTAATCTTCTTCCGTTGTTATCAGGAACTCTATTGTTTGAAGGCAATATTGTTTTCCAAACTTCATTCCCATAATCTAAGGGAACAAACAATGCTATTTTCATAGTGGTTAATAACATCTCCAAAGTTGATCTTTTCTTCCGGCGAAACAAACGATCATATTCACGTGCATCTGTTGATCTTTAATCCTAACGATGTGTCTTTCTTTTATCTCCTCGATACATAGCCTTTTCAAAATCTTTCAAGAAGTGGTTCTATTCTGTTTTCGTGTTTCTTGAGAGAACCAGAGCTATGTGCATCCTATTTTTCTCGACTCACAACAATCCTCTAAGTTCCTCAAGTCCTTTGTTTCAAAGAAGCCAAACACAAGACTCGCAACAATTCTAGCAAGTTTTGCAAGGTGTAATGGTTGCACCATTCCATTGTTCATCAACTTGGGAATGCGAGGATCACCTTCATTCCGAACACCCGCCTCTACTTGTGTCTTTTTCTTTTTCCAAGGAATCTCGGGGCGAGATTCTTGCTTAGTGGGGGAGAGTTGTAGCATCCCAATTGTCTAACAATTGCAATGCTACTTACCTAGTCTATATTTTGCTACTTTGTACATGTCATTTATTTCATCATCATGATCGCATGATCATGTCATCATGCCACATTGCATTTGAGCATTGCCATTGCATCATGCATCTTTTGCCAAAAAATATTTTTCCAAAAGCCTATCTTTGTTTTCTAAATATCCTCCGTCTTTATTTCAAATCAAAACCCTGGTCCTTCCGGGTATTTTTATTTGCCTAATTTTTTGGCCAAAGTCTCTTAAGAAGAAACTAAATAAAAATAAATATTTTTTTCGGGAGAGGCAGCCCAGCCGTTAGGGCAAGCCACCTAGAACCCTGGCCCAGCTAAAACCTAGTCGACCCCAAACCAAACCCTAGCTAACCATCTAACCTACCAACCACCACCACCAGATCACACACACCAGTGCCACAGCGCATGCAAGTCAGCACGCGCAACCCCGCCCTGCACCACACCTTGCTCGTCACGTACCCGTGAGTCCGACGCGAGCACACCAACCTCACGACCAACATACGAACACAATGCATGACACAGCTGTTCGTACACCGCACAAGGGCCACAAACCCTGGGTTCCCTCGATCGAACCCCCGCAGACCCGTCCCTCTCCTTTCTAACCATCCCTACCCTGCAATCCCAGCGCCATCGCTGCCCTCAAGCCCCAGCCTCGCCTCTTCTCTCCCCGGCGTCACCGCTATGGCCCGTTGTTGGCCCGGACCTGGCGCCGCCAGGAAGCCGGCTACCTCTACACCGCCTGAGTCACCCTCACCTCTCCCGACCAGGACCCCCTCGTTCCGGCCTCTTCCTTTGCACCAGCAAGCTCACGAGCCCTGCCGCCGCCAGCGTGTCTGTCGCCTCTATGTGCCTCGTCACCAAGAAGTGCCCCGCCGTCTCCCATGCGAGCTCCCCGGAGTCTGCTACCCCAAGCTCATTTGACCTCCGCGGAGCTGCTCTGCCCCTGCACGTGTCACTGGGCCTTCTCCACTGAGCCTTGTGCCCTCGGCAAGATTCCCTCGCTGACCCAGCTCGCCATCGGCAGACGCCGGTTCACGGCATCCCCCGGCCAGCGCCGACCCGTGTCTTCCTTCCCGAGGCAACGCCCACTTCCACGATGTCCTGCGCACGCCACCGCTTGGAGTCACCGCTAGCCCAGTTCCCAGCGCTGACCCGCGTCCATCTCGATGCCATGTGAACTGTCAGCCGCCCTCTGCTCACTCGTTCGGTGCCAAGACCAAGGACGCCCTTGTTCTGACGTTCCTGTAGGCATCTTGTGTTGCAACGGTGTTCAGGTACCCGACGGAGTGCTACCAAGGAATCACCAAGAATTGTTGATACTGTTTGTAACTTGACGATGGTTTGTATGCCCTACCAAAATGGCCTCCACAACATCATCGACAAGAAGGATCTGACCGCGTCGCCAAGATCTTTGCGTCGACAAGATTGATCCGATGCCACACCCCTATGTAATACCTCGGACATTACGCTCTAAGTTCAAGCCTGGACGAACCAAAAGTAGATAAGTGATTCTACCACGGAGGCCCAAGACCACCCACGTGTAGGCCCGTTGAAGCGGAGCAGGGCACAGTACCGGCCTACCACCTTATCCACTTTCAAGAACGTCAGGAAAAGAGCAAGCGTCGTAAGCGACAGGTAAGGCGACCACGACATACACAAATGAGTATGTATGTATGCGACTTACAATAGACATTAGAGTCACACCATCGAGAAACAATAGAAATAGAAATATTCAACACCATACGACAAGATCTAAATATCCTAGATAGATATAATAGTTTAGGATACATCCTCAAAATATCAGGCAATAGAGTATCAAACGGAAGCGGAAAACATGATCCGAGTACGAATAAGAAGGAAATCGACATAAGATGCCCTGAAAATAAGCACATCCCGCCCACAGATCTCATGGATCTCCATCCCCAGAATCTGATAGTCGTTGCCACCAACATCCGTCTCCTCAACCGAGTAACCTTCCTGAGAGTATACCTGTCCATCTAGACCAAATATTTATCATGTGAGACCCTAGGGGTACTCAGCAAGTCTTAATGCAGCTAAAGGGAACAACTTGGGGGTGATGTAATTGCAGCGAAAGATAATATCTACAAAAAGCTATAGAGACTCGCTACACATCCGCCCGACCAGAGATGGACGGACGCCCGTTAATTAATAGCAATAGTTATATATGAAACATAAATAACCTCGCTCGTCCTCCTACTCGATTACCGACGAGAAGGCGGAAGAACAACCCATCTGGTGGAAATTTTATTAACCATTTCATGAGTTCTGTGCTAATTACTAGTCATGTCTTAGTTAAATTAAAGGCGGTACTTTAGTTATGCTTGTCTATGATCAAGAATTTGTGCTCCAAGTCGTCCATAACCGTGGACACGGCTTTCAGAAAGATTTACCCTGCAGGGGTGCACAAATAGCAACACACGCACAATCAACCTCGGAAAAATCAAATAAAACCCAATGAGGCTTTCACCACAAAGCAATCACAAGATTCATAAAATATTTTAGGGGGGCACCCCAATAAGCTACCCGCACCAAAGTTGGTCGGCTCCGAGATGGACCCAGGGTTTGCAACAACAGCGGTAAATGACTGGGAACCCGAAAGTGTGACTAGGCTTGTCGATACAACATAAACGTGGCGCCGGATCTTAAATAGTACAGGTGCTCCACGCACAATCGTAAATAAAGCAGTAAAGCATGGCATAAGTACAGTATAGTAATAAAGCCCCAAACTAGTTTGTGGCCCTAGGAAATGAGGTGTGAATCGAGCTCAGGCAAAGGGGTTTCATGGTCCCACATGCGGATAGTGCGATAGTAAAGGAACAAGAATCAAGTGCTCGGGGTCCTACGGGACACAAGTGAGCTTAAAAAACAAAATAGCAGATAATGCCCACCGGTGCCTCTTTCACTAGTTATCCCATTACTACTCAATTAAGTTGTTTAGGTACCTCGTTATCCAAAGACTCACACAAACCCTACACAAGCAATTCTATGACTCGCATGGCTCAAACAACTCCTATAGTAATGGCTCGTGGGATTGAGTTACAAGCTTCGGTGGGGTTTAAAATTAAAGACTATGCAATACTTGGGATTCAATTTAATGCAATCATGACTCAATGATGCAAGAGTAAGATAGAAGCATAGGTACTATATGTATGCAAGCATGAGGAATTGCTTTCCTGGCAGTTCAGTTGTAGGATAGGAAGGATCCGGGTAATACTCATGAGGCTCCTGTTATTCTACTTGCTCAGTATCTATCCAGATAAAAATCAAACACACAAGGGGCTGAAATAAATACATTGCACGATTATATAAATAGTACGCATCAAGCAAACAAGTATTCCATGATGGAATGATGCACAATTTACATGGCATAGCATAGCATGGCATGGGTGAGGTGTGGGGTACAAGAACAAAGCATTTTATTAAGTTTTTAGTCATGTTTTTCTCCCATAAACCTTGCTGCCTCTTTAATATTTATATGCCTCATGCTTCAATTCATATCATGGAATGCATAATCAGAACGGGCTTGTCACGCTGATCGATTTAGACATATTATTTCTCGAATTTGAAATTACGGAATTAAAGTTATGAAATTATTATGAAAAGGCATTTATTGGCATTCAAATTTTAACTTGCTCAAAAATTATTTTGGATGGCATATTTGAATTCCTCACATTTTTCTAATCAAGAAACATATATTATATGGAAAATTTAAATTTATGGATTTAAAACAATATTTAAATCAAAGTATATTAAAGGGGTCAATAGTCAAAGGTTTGACCAACTTTGAAAATATGGTTGAATTAATAATTAAATTTGAATCATATTTTATTTTGGAATTTTTCTAAAATTTGAAATATTTAAAAATATAAGAATTTATTAGATTTTATTATTTTCTAGATTTTTTATTATTTAGAAATTAAATTGAAAACTTTTATTACGCAGGTTGGTTCTACCACTGACAATGACATGCGGGCGCTGGAGGTGGATAGGGCCACACGCGCGCGCGCGAGCTGGATAGCGACACGTGGCCAGGCTAGGGCTTTGGCTTGGTTTGCAAAAAACTATGGGGGATTTTCTACAAAACAGCCTGGATCTGGCTATTTGTTACTGACGAAACTAAAAGGACTTCGCGGAAGCAGGCTAGCTGACACGATTTTCGGCGGACGATGGCATAAGTACCTCAATCCCATGAGCCATTACTAGAGGAATTGTTTGAGCCATGCGAGTCGTAGAGAAGTATGTGTAGGGTTTGTGTTAGTCTTTCGATAACGATCTACCTAAACAACTTTTTGAGTAGTAATGGGATAATTAATGAAAGAGGCACCGATGGACATTATCTGCTATTTTGTTCTTTAAGCTCACTTGTGTCCTGTAGGACCGTGAGTACTTGATTCCTGACTATCGCACTCTCCGCATGTGGGACCATGAATCCCCTTTGCCTGACCTCGATTCGCACTTTATTTCTAGGGGCCACAAACTAGTTTGGGGCTTTATTTCTATACTGTACTTATGCCATGATTTACTGCTTTATTTACGATTGTGCGTGGAGCAGCTGTACTGTTTAAGATCCCTCGCCACGTTTATGCTGTATCGACAAGCCCATTCACACTTTTGGGTTCCCGGTCGTTTACTGCCGTCGTCGTAAACCCTGGGTCTGTCTCAGAGCCGACCAACTTTGTTGCGAGTAGTTTACTGGGGTGGTCCCCTGAAATATTTTATGAATCTTTTGATTGCTTTATCGTGAAAGCCTCATTGGGTTTTATTTGGTTTTTCCGAGGTTGATCATGCGTGTGTTGCTATTTGTGTACCCCTCCAGGGTAAATCTTTCTGAAAGTTTTGTCCGCGGTTTTGGACGACTTGGAGCACAAATTCTCGATCATAGACAAGCATAACTAAAGTACCGACTTTAATTTGACTAAGACATGACTAGTAATTAGTACAACACTCATGAAATGGTTAATAAAATTGCCAAAAGATGGGTTGTTCTTCCGCCTTCTCGTTCGGTAAGCAAGTAGGAGGACGAGCGAGGTTATTTATGTTGCCTATATACCTATTTCTATTAATTAACGGTCGTCCGTCCATCTCTGGTTGGGCGGATGTGTAGCGAGTCTCTATAGCTCTTTGTAGATATTATCTTTTGCTACAATTGCGTCACCCCCAGGTTGTTCCCTTTAGCTGCATTAAGACATGGTTAGTACCCCTAGGGTCTCACATGATAAATATTTGGTCCAGATGGACAAGTATACTCTAAGGATGGTTACTGTGTTGAGGAGACGAATGATGGTGGCAACGACTATCCGGTGTAGAGATTCCGGGGATGGAGATCCATGAGATCTGTGGGCGGGATGTGCTTATATTCAGGGCATCTTATGCGATTTTCTTCTTATCTGTAATCGGATCATGTTTTCCGCTTCCGTTTGATACTCTGTTGCATGATGTTTTGAGGATGTATCCTAAACTATTATATCTATCTAGGATATTTGGATCTTGCCGTATGGCGTTGAATATTTCGGTTTCTATTGTTGCTAGATGGTGTGACTCTGATGTCTATTGTAAGTCATAGACATACATACTCATGTGTGTATGTCATGGTCACATTACATGTCGCTTCCGCCGCTCGGTCTTGTCCCGATGTTCTTCAAATGGATAAGGTGGTAGGCCGATACCATTCCCTGCTCCGCTTTGACGGGCCTACACGTGGGTGGCCTTGGGCCTCTGCAGTAGAATCACTTATCCACTTTTGGTTCGTCCGTGCTTGAACTTAGAGCGTAATGTCCAAGGTATTACACCCTATTTTATTAAATGTTATATACTTGTTCCATATAAATTGTTCATGCTCACATCTCATCATGTGGTTTGGGGGCATTATATTGGCTCCATTTAAAATTTTCTAGTGAACCAGTGCTATATTTTCCTTGTTAATACAGCATTTAAATTGCAGGTATCTAAATAACATGAACCACCTAACTAATTGTCGGCATCCCGATTCCGCTTAACACTGCCTAGTAGCATCTCATCTTCGCCATGTCATGCATCTTGTAAATATAATGAATACAACAATGTTTATGGTAGCAAAACATGCCTAAATAATTAATTAAAGTACTTCATTATTGTTCTCACACTTCACTCATGCCATGCTGTGTTATACCATGCAATTGTGCATCATTCCATCATGGTATACCTTGTTTTCTTGTCGCATATGTTTTATATGATTGTGTAATGTATTAATTTTGGCCCTTGTGTATTTGATTTTTATCCGGATAGACACTGAGCAATGAGAATATCAGAAGCCTCTGGAGTATTACCCGGATCATTCCTACTCTGCAACTGAACTTACAGGCAAGCAATTCCCCATGCTTGCTTGCATATAGTACCTATGCTTCTATCTTACTCTTGCATCATTGAGTCGCGATTGCATTAAATTGAATCCCAAGTATTCCATAGCCTTTACTTTTAAACACCACAGAATCTTGTACCTCAACCCCATGAGTTATTATTGCAGGAGTTGTTTGAGCCATGTGAGTCATAAAATTACATGTGTAGGGTTTGCACGAGTCTTTGGATAATGAGGTACCTAAACAACTAAAATTGTGTGGTAATGGGATAACTAAAGAAAGAGGCACCGGTGGGTAATAGCTGTTATTTGGTTATTCCACGCTCACTTGTGTCCCATAGGACCCCAAGTACTTGATTCCTATTCCTTGACTCTTCGCACTATCCACATACGGGAGACTCTATGGATCCCCCTTCGCCTGAGCTTGATTCACACTTTATTTCTTGGGGCCATAAACTAGTTTGGGGATTTATTACTATCATGTACTTATGACATGTTTTACTGCTTTATTTACAATTGCACGTCGAGTGCCTGTACTCTTTAGGAACCTCGTGCCACGTTTACGCTATATCGACAAGCCCAGTCACACTTTCGGGTTCCCAATCGTTTATAGCCGTCGCCACACACCCTGGGTCCATCGTGGAGCCAGCCGACTTCGTAGCGGCTAGCTTATTGGGGGTAGTCGTGTGAAGTAATTTATGAATCCTCTAAATGCATTGTCATGAGGCCTCGTTACTTTTTATTTGGTTCTTCCCAAGGTTGATCGTGTGTGTGGTGCTATTTGTGCACCCCTGCAGGGTAAATCTTTCTGAAAGCCATGTCCACAGTTATGGACGACCTGGAGCACAGTTTCTCAAACATAGACAAGCATAACTAAAGTACCACCTTTAATTTGACTAAGACATGACTAGAAAATAGTGCAATACTCATGGAATGGTTAATGAAATTGCCAACAGATGGGATGTTCTTCCGCCTTCTCACTGATAAGTGAGAAGGAGGGCGAGCAATGCTACTTATGTTGCTTATATAACTGTGTTTACAAATTAACGAGCGTTCGTCCATCTCTGGTTGGGCGAATGTGTAGCATATCTCTATATAATTGGTTAGCTATTATCTTTCGCTGCAATTGCATCACCGCCAGGTTGTTCTCTTTATAAGCATTAAGACATGCTAAGTACCCCTAGGGTCTCACACGATAAATATTTGGTTCAGATGAACATGTATACTCTTAGGAAGGCTACTGGGTCGAAGAGACTGATGATGGTTTCAATGACTGTCAGGTGTAGAGATTCCGAGGATGGAGATCCATGAGATCTATGGGCGGGATGTGCTTATTTTTAGGGCATCTTATGCCAATTTTTCTCTTGTCCGTACTCGGATCTTATTTTCCATTTCTGCTTGGTACTCTAATGTGTGATGTATGAGGATGTATCCTAAACTATTAGCACTATCTAGGATATTTGGATCTTGCTGTATGGCGTTGAATATTTCTGTCTCTATTGTTTTTAGATGGTGTGGCTGTGGTGTCTATTGTATGTCGCTGACATACATACTCATTTGTGTATGCTTTTGATCGCTTTACATATCGACTATGCCGCCCGCTCTTGTCCTGATGTTCTTGAATGTGGGTGGGATGGTTGGCCGGTACCATGCCCTACTCCACGAGGTGGGCCTACTGTGTGTCGCTGTGGGGCCCCACGGTAGTATGTCCTATCCAATTTTGGTTCATCCAAGCTTGAGCTTGGAGCGTAGGGTCTGGGGTATTATAGGCGAGAAAGCACTTACGCTCTACCAACTGATGAAGAAGATGGACCAGTTTACCTAGACCACGCAGGTGGATGCTGCATTCCACGACCTTAAGCGTATGCTATCCATAGCACCTGTGCTAGCCATGCCAGCTGAGGAGGAGCCAATGTTGCTCTACATAGCAGCCATCATTCGGGTCATCACCGTCGTCCTAGTGGTGGAGTGCCCCGAGGAAGACAAGGCTCAGCTGGTTCAGAGGCCCGTCTACTACCTGAGCGAAGTTATCTCCCTCTCCAAGCAGAACTACCCGCACTGCCAAAAGATGTGTTATGGGGTGTACCTGGCATGCGAGAAGCTCAAGCACTACTTCCAATAGCATCTAATTAAGGTGGTGTGCACCGCTCCCCTCTCGGAGATCATCGGCAACAAGGATGCCATTGGTCGAGAAGCCAAATGGGCAATCGAACTCGTCTCCTACTCCATCTAGTATGAGCCAAGACTCACGATCAAGTCGTAGGCACTGGCAGATTTCCTGGTTGACTAGGCTGAGACCAAGTATAAGCCTCTGGTTCCCAACTTGGACCACTAGATGATGCACTTTGATGGCTCAAATATGCGTGGGGGCTTGGGAACCGGCATCATGCTCACCTCGCCCAAGGGAGACCGGATGGATATGTCCTCCAGTTCCACTTCAAAGCCTCGAATAATGTGGCCGACTATGAAGAACTAGCGCATGGCCTCCGGATCGCCAAAGAAATCAGCATTTGCCAGATCCTCTGCTTTGGGGATTCAGATCTAGTGGTGTAATAAGTATCCGCATAATGGGACACCCGATACACCAACATGGCTTTGTACTGTTTCTACATTCAGAAGCTTAGTGCCTGCTTCGAGGGATGTGAGTTCCATCACGTCCCTCGCGCCAACAACAAGGCGACCGATTCAATCGCATGAGTCAGATCCACCAGGCAGGCAATTCCACTTGGAGTCTCCTTGGAGCACCTATACATGCCTTCCATCACTCCATCCCCAAAATCCGACTCCATCATATTGGCATCGAATCTGGGGGCTGTTGGATTGAAAGACCTAGGCGATGCTAGCTCTGTGAGCATGTAGTCGCTCGCCGACTCCAAGATGCCCGCGCCGCCTGGCTCGAAAGAACCAGGGGGCTACCGGCTCATCAGGTGCAGCATCACCAAATGTTTCAAGTGGCTCGGGAGCTGCCGATTCGGGCATCCCATACGGCCAACCGCCAGACACCCACCAGCTGGTGCACGAAAGCATCTTCACCATCCGGGAAATGCCATCATGGGCACAACCCTTCATGAACTTCATCGCCAAAGGACAACTTCCAGATGATGAGGTGGAGGCCAGGTAAATCAAGCGGCGGGCACATATGTACACCATTGTAAATAAGGAGTTCTACAGGTGCAACACCTTAGGCATATTCCAGTGGTGCATCTATGTTGACACAGGTTACCGACTATTGAAGGACATCCGACAGGGTGAGTGCAGACACCATGCTTCATCCCGGGCCATAGTCACCAAGGAGTTCCGCCACGGCTTCTACTAGCCCACCCTACCCCACTCGGTGATGCAGAGCAGCTGGTCCGAGCGTGCAACGGGTGCTAGTGTTTCAGCCAGCAAAGGCACATGCCGACTGCAGTGCTCAAGACCATCCTGCTCACATGGCCCTTCGCCATTTGGGGACTGGACATGATCGGTCCCTTCAAGCGGGCTTACACGGGCATGACCCATCAGTTGGTGGAGGTGGACAAGTTCACCAAGTGGATAGAGGCAAAACCTATCTAGAAACTGGACGGGGTCACAGTCGCATCAACCGGTTTGGGTACCCCCACAACATCATCACGGACAACGACACAAACTTTTCTAAGGGGGCCTTCGCCCAATTCTGCGGCAACAAGGGGATCCGGATGGATCTAGCATCTGTCACGCATCCGCAATCCAACAGGCAAGTTGAAAGGGCAAACAGCCTAGTGCTAGAGGCATCAAGACACGACTGATCGAGCCCCTGGAGCACTCACCTGGCTGCTGTATAGAGGAGCTTTCGACCGTATTGTGGAGCCTGCTCACCACTCTGAATCAATCAACTGGCTTCACACCATTCTTCCTCATCTACAGCTCGGAGGCCATCCTCTCGGCATACATCGAGTTTTAGTCGCCCTGCGAGATCCTCTACATAGAAAATCAAACACAAGAGGCACGAGAATATGGCGTGGACCTCCTCGAAGAGGCCTACAAGGTATCCTTGTCAAGGTCGGCACTATACCAGCAACGCCTATGTTGGTACCATTCGAACCGGATTCGACCTGTCGCCTTCCGCGAGGGCGATCTGGTGCGCCAGCTGTTGCAAGATATGAAGGGCATGCACAAGTTGTCACCGCCTTGGGAGGACCCCTTCATCATCATGAAATCCCTACGCAACAACTCCTACTACCTCATCAACGCGCAGCAGCCGCGCAAGAACAACATGGACAAGTCAGATGAGGAGACCGAGCACCCCTGGAATACAGACCTACTCTATCTATTTTACACCTAGTCGTATGATAGTGTATGTATCGTGCAAACTCAATGAGTGAATGAATGAAAGATGTGGAAGCCCGGGCAAATCTCAGGGGCTCCTTGCCAGAAATATGCATGTTCTTTCGATTTCAGTTTTTTGGCTCCGGCAACCTTCGACTCGGGGGCTTGCTAGTTGGGCCGACCTGTTATTCTATAAAACGGCTTAGTACTATGCGATAGTGCCAAAGGTCCACTCTTCGTCTCAGCTATAGGCTGCAACCCAGATGTCCGGCTAGCAAGAGAAAAAGCTAGAGGCACCCCACAAGAAAAACAACGAAAGATGCGACAGTTCGAACATTCCGGCAAGTGCCTAGTTCGTATTTTTCCAGCTGCTAAGCCTCCAGTATTGTGTGCAATGTATTGTCAGCTCCCCCTTCAAATCCGGCTACAGACCGCAACCGGCTTCCCGGCAAGGAAATAGCATAAATAGAAAAACGCATGGGAAAATGACTATGTGTTCAGAAAATCACGAGCCAGTTTTTCAGCAAGTAAAACCATTATCTAGTTGACAACACATATCACGTATGTTAGTATACTAATAGCCACTTCATTTTTCTATATTTTTTACATGGCTACGTCGAGCCAGTGGCAAGATACAGGTAAGATTCAAAGAACCTACCTACTTCAGCTACTTCGGATCTTGGGGGCTACACCCACTGGGTGCGCTCGTGTGCCCCCGGTGGAATCAGGGTTCCCATCCGACTGAAGGAGTTCAACCGGATATAAGATTCAAGGTGTTTAAGGGGGCAAGAAAGTAAAGATTTAAAGCACTTGTCTTTATCAACTACTCCAAATCTCGGGGGCTACACCCAGTGGGTGCGCTGGCGCGCTGATACATCATAAACGTATCAATAATTTTTGATGCTCCATGCTTGTTTTATATCAACTTTATTATGTTTTGTTTGCACTTTGAGGTATTTTTATACATTTTTTGGAACTAACCTATTAAAAACACGCCACAGTTCTAGTTGCATATTTTCTGCTATTTTTGGTTTCAGAAACGCTAGTAAGGAAATATTCTCAGAATCGGACGAAACAAAAGCCGAAGTTCCTATTTTTACCGACACAAGACGGAGTCCAGAGAAGAGACGGAGGAGGGCACCGAGGTAGCCACACCCTACGGTGGCACGGGTACCCCCCAGGCGCACCACCAGGTGGTGTGGGCCCCTCTAGCCTCCACCGACCTTGCCCCTTGGCCTATATATTCCCCTCGAGATGAAAACCATAAAGAGCCTATCAGAATTCCATGAAAACATCGGTAGTGCCGCTGCCACCAAATAGGAGATTTGGGGGACAGAAGTCTTTGTTCCGGCACCCTGCCGGGACGGGGAATTACCCCCGGAGCCATATCCATCACCTTTGCTGACTTCCATGATGAGGAGGGAGGAGTTCTCTCTTGAGGCTAAGGGCTTTACCCGTAGCTATGTGTTCATATCTCTCTCTATGTGTGATCTTATCGAGATCATGACCTTTGTAATCTAGTTAAACAAGTAGATCTATTCTGCTACTCAAGTGCTTTAATTAATCTCTGCTTATCCCCACGTGTATTAAGTTGACAGTGTGCACACCGTGTGGCACTTAGGCTAAGGTTACGTAAATACTTATCATGAGTATAATTTGAGTTGGATGTCTCTATGAGATTGTGGTGTTTGTTGGACCCATCTAGCGCTCAAGGTGACAGTGAGGGGTTATCTAGATGGGGAATGCGAACTTTAAGGTGTGCTGTTATAGCCCTACATCTTCCAACCGGAAAGTAGTTCAGAGTAGCATCATGAAGAGAAGATATTTATATGAGAGTGTCCACTAGTGAAAGTATGATCCCTAGTCCTTGTTTCTAAGCATTGAAACACCATTTACAATCAGTCGTATTACATATTTGCTTGCTTTCGGTCTTATTTCAGATGGCAATTACCACTTATAATCATTCATATTACTTGTATTTCATTATCTCTTCGTCGAACTAGTGCACCTATACACCTGACTAGTGTATTGGGTGTGTTGGGGACACAAGAGACTTCTTGTATCTTGATTGCAGGGTTGCTTGAGAGGGATACGTTTCACCGCTTCCTTCCTGAGTTCGATAAACCTTGGGTGATCCACTTAAGGGAAACTTGCTGATGTTCTACAAACCTCTACACTTGGAGGCCCAACACTGTCTACAAGAATAGAAGTGTGCGTAGACATCAAGCTATTTTCTGGCGCCATTGCCGGGGAGGTAAGGTAAAAGGTACTCACATCCTCTGGCTACTAAGCTATCTTCTATTGCTGTTGCTGGTTTGTGAGTCTCAAAGTTATTTCCTTTGGATTCTGCAATTATATCTTTTTATTTATTGTTTTTATTTTCACTAGTTAGGCTAAATGGAAAACAAGAACAAAATTAGATAGTTTTTAGTATTTTTCCTAAGGTAGAACATGAATGGTTTGAAAAGAAAATTAAAAAACCCATGGAACTTTCTTTGCATGCTAATAGCAATGTTGTTAGTATGATTTTTTTGAAGACGTTTGTTACTAATGATATGGAAACGTCTAATCTTGGGGAAGTTAGTTTTTATGAAAATGATCTTTTTAGTTCCCCAGCTTTAGAGGAGAAAACTTGCTCTGATGATACTTTGTCTCCCATATGTGGTAATTCTAATGATACTTGTGATATTTTAAATCCATATACTTAAAGCGTCCCTTTTAAAATACCTATGGAAATTGTTGAACATATTATGAATAACTGTTATTTTGGAGATGGAACTGTCCATCTTGGTGATCATTTACTCTTTATGCGTGAATTATGCGAGTTGTTCGAGTGTAAAAGTATTTCAGTGAACCAAGTTAAGAGGAAGCTATTCTCTTTATCACTTAAGGGCAAAGCAAGGGAGAGGTATGAGCTACTAGACGATCCTCATCATTCGGAGTGGAAGGAACTTGAATATCTCTTTTACTCTAAATTTTATCCTCCTCTTGAAATTCATAAAGATAGTAATTATATTAATATTTTTCATCCTCATGATGGAGAAAGTATTGCCCAAGCATGGGGATATTGAAGTCACTAATGCTGAAATGTCCCATTCATGAGCTCCCTAGTAATATTGTTATTAATAATTTTTATGCAAGGATTTCAGGACATTACAAGGACTACCTAGATACCTGTTTAGAGGGATCCTTCACAAGTACGGAGGTCAAAGCTAAGTGGGATCTTCTTGAAACAATTCAAAGAAATACCGAAGATTGGGATAACGACAAAGGTAAAGAACTAGGTATAAACTATGTGTATGATTGTATTAAGTCTTTCGCTGAAACTGCTGATTTTCAAGAGCTTAGTGCTAAATATGGTATTGATCCTCAAATTCTTGTTGATTGTTGTAGAGCCTTTGCTTCTTATATTAATGCTCCTAAAGAAAAATGGGACATGTATCATGAGCCTTTTAAACACACTTGCATGAAAAAGGAAATTGTTATTAATGATAGCAATAAACATGCTCAAACCTCTGAAAGTACTATTTCTTATAAGCATGTTAATTTTTGTGGAGTACATAGACCTTGTGAAAAGAATCAAATTGAACACGAATATTGTATCACCCATAGGAATGAAAAACCGAGAACATGCTATAGGGCTCTAAATGATCTTGGTAAAAATGTTTGTGCCCTCTATCCTTTTATTTGTGAACTTTGCTTTGAAGTGGGTCAATTCAATTTTCAATGCTCAGGCCATAACAATAGTCCTTCTAATCCAGTGAGTACTACAAGTTTGTATTGTGATAACATGATCACTCATAATCAGCATGATGAACTTACATTATTTTTGGGGTGTGAAGAGTTATCAAGAAAAACTTCTTTGGTAGACATGAGTGCTTTTGATATGAATAGCGTCCTGCATGGTTGTCATCTTTATTGTGTTGTTAATTTCCACACAAATACTTACATACAAAATATTATAAAAGATGAGATTTTACCAAAATATGACATGACTAATATGTGTTTTGTTCTTATTAATGAAAAGGAGGAATCCTCCAAAGTTTCTTCTATTGTCTCTAACAATAAACCAGGGTATATGGAGAAGCTTCCTTTCAAGCCTCTCCCTCCTAAAGAGAAGAAGAAAAAGAAGAAGAGGAGGAGTAAAAGGAGGGAGGAAACATTATTTTCCCCTAAGCATCTTGCTCCTATTATAGTTTTTTGATGAGTCTGAACTCGATGATGTTCCTATGCCTGTTACCTATAGTAGTGATCATTATTGGGAAACCACACTACTTTTGATATTGAAAATTTCTTCGATACCAGTTCTGAAAATGATGATGTTAATAATTTATGTACTATTTGTACTATCCATGTTCCTTCCAATGATGATATGTTCACAAATGAACACACTTTGGACGATAACTATTCTATTGCTTATGATGATACTATACCTCCAATATATGATGATTACAATGATGAATATGATATTTTCAGTGCACCTACTATTGAGGAGAAAATTAATTATGATTACAATATGCCTCCTATATTTGTTGATTATAGTGATGATAATAATAATGATAGCTATTTTGTTGAATTTTCTCCCACTACGATTAATAAGAATGACTATGCTTATAGGGAGAGTAATAATTATTTTATGCATGTGGCTCATGATAAGAATGTATTATATGATATTTATATTGTTAATTTTATTCATGATGCTACTAAAAGTTATTATGAGAGATGGAAACATGGTTTTATGTATCTCAACAATATTAAGTTTCCCATCTTTATGTTGAAAATTTTGAAGTTGCACTTGTTTTGCTTTCCTATGAGTGTTACTTTGTGCTTTCATGACTTGTTTCTTTACAAGATTATTTTTCATAGGAAGTGGGTTATACTTAAATTTCTTCCATATTTGCTTCTTGATGCTCTCTTTTACTTCAATTCATATTTCTTATGTGAGTATCATCGAAATTACCATGCCTATCTTAATGGTTATAAGGAAAGAGCTTTTGGGAGACAACCCATTATATTTTTCACTTTCAGTTTGTTTTTTGTTTTGGTGAGTCTTGGTACTTATTGCCTATGTAATAACCTCTCCTTATCCTTTTTGTTTGGTTTTTGTGCCAAGAATAACCTCCAATGAGAGGGAAGTAAGATATGGGGAAGTTGTTGTCCCGGAATAGATTTATGTGCGTCAGTGTAAACAATCGTGACAAATCTCAGTACGTCGGATTGAGCTGTAAAGTTTTGTGCTTATGCCCCAGGTTATTACCCAACTTTCGTTAGTTTTGCACTTTTCTATTTGATCAACACAAGATTTTCTAAAAAATCGGTCTTTACCTGCTGGTCTGTATTGACAGATTTCTGCCATTATTTGCATTAACCTCTTAATCGGTTTCTTTTTGAGTTCTCTTTGATCACTTGAGCTTTTAGAAGGAATTGCTACAGTAGTTTGTGTTTTAATGTAAGTTTTACTTGTGTTGAAACTAAACCAAAGACTTATTATCTTGAATACACCAATGTTGCTAATAAAGATTCTGTGAAGTTTTCTATGAAGGAAATTTTCAAGTGTAAGAATAATGTGATGAGATGAAGTATGGACAAAAGATCATGCTTGGGGATGCCACCCGTGCACCCCAAGAAACATTCAAGAGGTACAAACGTCAAAGCTTGGGGTTCCCAAGGCATCCCCGTCTTCATCAATAATCTTTGGTATTCTTTCAAGAGACTTTATTTTTATTACCTTATGCACTATGTGTTGTTCTTGGAGCGTCTTTGTTTTTAGTTTTCTTTTGTTTGGTTTGCTTAAATAAGTTAGTTGGATCCCAACACACCCCGTTATTCATTGCATAGAACACTCCAGTTTCACTCTTATTGTTCTGTGAGTGTTCTCCTTTGCTAGCACTATGTTAACTTTAGTTTTCTTATTCTTTTCGGCTTAGAAATTTTTAGTTCTTATTCTTAGATGGGTGAGACATGATATCTGGTCTTTATTGATTATTATCTTTGAGAGTTGTTTCAAATAAGTCGATTGGTGTTGGAAAAGAGTAGGAAGTTTCATGCTTATAGTGGTACAAAAGGAAGCTTGTTTTGACTATGACTTAGACTTTATCATGTCATGCTAGATGTTGCTTTGACCATATGCTTAGTGATTATTATTGTAGCATGACTTGTTTCAAACAATTGAGATTGCTTAATGTGCCTTGAAAGAATCATGCGTTCTTTTAGCACACAAAAGCCTAATATCGTGGTATTCTCCTTTGATGCTTTATTTGTGTTGACTTGGCACATGCTTACACCATGTTAAGACTATGAACCAGTCACCATAGCCTCTATGATCATTAAGTTTTTGACTTGTAATATCACTTTATGCTTTAATTAATAATGTTTTGTCACTTTGCATGATTATGGTCATTATTGCTCTCTTAGTTGGCCGCTCCCAGTCTTTTGCTAGCCTCCACCTGTACCAAGTGTGAGTTCCACTCATACATCCAACCTCCAAGAAAACCAAGTTATTCCAAAGAGGCCACTATAAATTCCTATGCATGGTGTGTTACACGATTCTAAGTATATTCATGTTTTTATCTACCTCCCAAATTAAACTTTTGTTATGTGAAAGTTAGTGATTAAAGCTCTCACAAACTTGATGGCACACTTTATTTTCTTGCGCCTAATAAACTTGAACCATTGTGTCCATCTATGTTGCTTATATGCCTGCACTTTATAAGTTGTGAATTAGCAGAACCATGCTACCATGGGGAACGCTTTCAACATTGCACTTATTATATAGTTGATATCATGTTCTTTTATTTATGGATCCCGGCGGTGTGAAATAAAAGGGGAGCTTGTAAGCTCATGGAGTTTGTATGTGTGTTAGAGAAACGCCTAGGCGGCTAGCTAAGCCATGCCTAATCATGGTGGAAACTTGCAGCATAACCATAATGAGTATTTTGTGAAGCATCCTCCGTAAAAACCTATACAAATACTAAATAAAAAAGATCGCTGAGATGCTCATTTTTTGTTGCCTTGTCATTTTGATATGGGAAAGCTACTGTGTCATGGGGCAAGGGGTACCCCGTTGGCGGTTCTCCATGATACACATGTACTTACAATGACAAGAACTTACTTGTGACTAAATATTAGTAGCATGAGGTTCGGTACTTGTAAGCAAGGGGCACGGGATTTTCAACTTATAACTTGTCAAGCATATCCTCATATTTGTGTCACTTTAGCCTTAATCAACTCAAGATGCTTATGATAGGGGCAATGAGATCTGAAAGCTAATAAGTACCATAATTTTTGGAAGCTCTTTATGAAACTTTAAATCCCTGCTTCCCTTTGTGAAGTGCCTTTCTTTTTACTTTTATGTTGAGTCTCCATCTTCTATCTTTATGCACCAATTGAGAGACCACAGTGGTCATTCTTAGTTTAATGTGCATTGTCCCAAAACTTGTTGAATGATTCATAACTTTGATATTGTTTTTCTTCAATTATTTGTATCTAGTCACCCTTATGAACTTTGAAGGTTTCCTATGCATTTATGTTTTGCTATATCATGTGGGACAAGCTGAATACCACTCTTATTATGTTTTCTATATGCGAAACAAACAAACGTCTTTCAATGCATTGTTATTCATGATCTTTTGTTTGTACCTTTTCATGTTACAACATAGTTGCTATGTCTTATTGTTAGAACTATATCTTTCATGTTTATGTTAGAGTACTATGATCCCAGCTATCAATGTTTTACAATACCTTGATCAAGATTGTGATGGTGCATGTCACCTCAAATTGTTTTCTTTTTTATCACTTACCTACTCGAGGAAGAGAAGGAGTTAAGCTTGGGGATGCTTGATACGTCATAAACGTATCTATAATATTTGATGCTCCATGCTTGTTTGATCCTACAATTTTGAGCACGATAATACTCAACAATTTTGAATAAGAAAGGAAATGACAGCTGACACACAAGAGGTGGAGTGGAAAGGTTTTGGAGACTAAGGGCATCTCGAGCGGCATTGACACAAATGGTCATGTTGCGTCCGAACCAGTCTGTGTGGAAGGGAGGATAGTTGCTACATGCCCACCGGGGCAATCCAAACATACCAACTCACAGGGACCGAGCCATCTGTGCACCAAATTTAGGCCACGGTTGCGCCGGTCCGGACAGCGTGTGTGTCCTCCCCTTTGCCACCCCGGGCCATCCCGCTAGTGGCACAGAAGGCACACCCAAGACACTCCCTACCTCAAACCCTCGCTTGTCATCTCCGCCACCACCCCAGAAAGCGCCACCATATGCATTCTAGGTCGCGGTTGCCCTTGCCACATCCTGTTGGCTAGAAGCCACGTTCCCGTGTTGCCATCTTGCACAAGAGCTTGTTGGCAGTTTCTGACTTGAGCCTTCATCACAAGTGTTTCCGCCAGTATAAAGCACCGCTGTAGCCCGCGCGCGTTGCCGGAGTTGTGCCGATTCATCCCGCCATCGGTTGCGACCAATACTCTACATAGGGCAGACGCTTGGTGTATTGCTAGCCCGCACCCACAACCTGCTCGTCCATTTTCCTTACCGCATTTGAGGTATGTTTGACATAGGTATGCCTAACAGGCATCTACCTTTGGCCTATATGTCTTGGCCCACTAGGAGGCCCATACGAGGATTTACTAAAGTCCATGAATCCTACGTCGATTCAGATGAAATGAAGTCCATGAGGATATCGACTCATTGATGAACACGACAAGACTAGATACGACACTCCTAGGGTTACGCCTTCTATCTGTAACCGACTTGGACGGTACTAGAGACCTAGCCTCCCCATATAAAGGCTAGGAAGGGTCACCGAGGAGGATCTCACCCTAGCTCTCATCGCAAACACGCTAGATCTAATCTGCACAACCATAGCCTGCTTCTCGACAACTTGTGACCTTCATTGACTCAATCAAGAATAGACAAGCAGCAGCAGGGTTTTCCTCGGGGGCCTGAACCTAGGTAAACTCACATTCCCATTTTTTTCTCTGAACTGACAAAGTCTCAAGCACATACCTCCTTACCGAAAAACAAGTCCATAAAGTATGGGACCTGGGAATGCTGTCTAACCTTGGTCGATTGCTCTTTTCCGCATCTCGGTGTAAGTTTCTTGAAGCTTCTAGAACCGGCAATAGTCTTTGAGGAGGTGGCTGAATTTCCCAAAAAACCTAAGCTTCAAGAAACTTACACCCATATGCAGAAAAGCGCAATACAACGAAGGTTATGTTGGCCAATTTTAGTTATCTAGCTTGGTACTGGCATTGGCATGCACATTGACGATGAGTATGCTTGTACAGATGGGTAACAATCATAGGGCAATTGAGTTCTTCTACAAGAATATCATCAAATCATTGTCGAAAGAGGAGTCTGACGGTGAGATCAAACCTTTTCTTTCCGTTGCAAGCAGGGTGCACGACTAGTACCTACTGCAGTCACGTAGGGGTGGCTCATTGCTAAAGCGCCTAGCCAATGTAGACTATCGAGAAGTTGGCCACCTATGCCTTCACAAGGACTACTTCCACCTAACTAATGTGGTCTTTAAAGCAAAGACAATCTGTCTCCCCTGTAGGATGTCCAGATCGTTGTTCCTGGAGATTCTCAATGGTGTGAGGGATTATGATGACTACTTTGAGGCCAGTTTTGATTGTATAGGCAAGGTTGGATTCTCCTCTTACCAACAATGTTCCGCGGTTTTTCAACAATTTGCATATGGATTACCAGGTGTTCTCATTGACAACTACATGCGCATGAGCGAGTCCACATAACATGAGGCCATGCACAAGTTTTGCAACATAGTCATTGCGGTGTTTGGAAACATTTATCTAAGAGAGTCAAACACCGAAGACACTACCCACCTTTTGTCCATCAACGAAAGAAGGGGGTTTCCTGGGATGCTGGGCATCATGGACTACATGCATTGGGAGTAGAAGAACTATTATTTTGTTAGCAAGGGAAGTTCAAAGGGCATGAAGAGGGGTGACGGTCATACTGGAGGCTGTTGCATCATAGGACTTATGGATTCAACACTCCTTTTTTAGCATGGTAGGATCAAACAATGATATCTATGTTCTCCAATTCTCTCTGATATTTGCTAGGCTTGCAGAAGATAGTGAAGATAGTGATAAATGGAAATCCTTATGATATGGGTTATTATCTAGCTGATGGTATCTATCCTTCCTGGTCCACGTTTGTGAAGATAGTCTGCAACACTCAGATGAGAAATGTAAGAGGTCTGTAGAAGATCAAGATGCTGCTAGAAAGGATGTGGAGTGGAAATTTGGTGTTCTTCAATCAAGGTGGGATATTGTTCAGTACCTTGCGAGAACATGGATCACCGAGAGGATGTTAGAGGTGATGACTGCTTGTGTGATCCTGCACAACATGATCGTTGGAGATGAGTGTTATGACAACATCTATGAACACGATTGTGATTTTCAGGGTGACTTGGTTGACCTAGAGCTAGGCCTAGATTCTTGCGAAGAGTTCATGCATGTGCATCATACGTTGCATGATCGGAACATCCATGGCCGGATTCAAACCGATTTGATTGAGCATATGTGAGCTCGTGCGGGGAACAAACATGGTTAATCCCCTTATTTGATGATGTAATTCGAATTATTTTTGGTTGTTTGTGTAAAACCATGAGGTTGTGAACTATTCATATTTATGAACTACATTTATTTTATTTATTTCATGCATTTTATTGTTTTGTGTTGTCAAAATGGGAATTTTTTTGGTTAAATAGCTAGCACTGGCCAAAATATCCACCACGGACGAGATGGGTTGTGTCGTTGTGCGCACTGTCTAAGCAGGTCGGACCGTGACCCAAATTCAGTTCACGGGCCGACCCATCCGGACCGAATTGGACAGTTTGCGTCGCTGATTTGGGTAGGCCCGCTGGAGATGCCCTAAAAGGAAATGAAATGAAGCGGCCAACACGCACTAGTGCCCTTTATGATACCAATTCACACACTTGCTACTTCTGTGAACATGCAAATGATGAGCGAGTAAAATATAATGTTGCTCCGTGAACTAACCCTTGTTGCATGATTCATCATGGTACACAACTATACACAAAATACGGTCATCAAAGACACGTGTGTGTGTCATAGATGGTCACCGGATCCTGTAGAGCGATGTATTTGTTGACGTTGCACTAGTCGATCCCACATGTCAGGTCCATCCGCTGTCCACTGGGGGATAAGAAAAAGAAAAAGGGTTAGATTGAAAACTAACAAGGGCTAAATTTAAAGAAAGGTACGTTGAGGCGTTTGTGTGTCATGTGCAATCGTGGATGTCGCCATACGGCACGACTGTCTCTATGGAGTTCAAACAACTGAGGTGTGCGAAGGAAGCGGGAAGTCAGCCAAGGCGGTCGAACACCGACACAGGCAGCCAAACGCTAGTGAACACGTGGCAGTGGAGGGGCCTTGGCTAGGCTGTCGAGGGGGATGATGTGCGCCTTAATATTACTACAGTCATCTTCTAATATTAGACATTCAGAACATGGATAAATCAGTTAACAATTGAACCACAATTTAATCACTAAATTTTAGATAAACAGTTCTATCAAATTATAGAGCAAACATCACTAAATTGCACATCAGGCCACTCGGTTCCAGAGGTAATCGGGATGGTGGAAGCGTTGTCTTCCTCTCTTCCACTGCTGTCGGCATTTTCCACGGTGGTTCTGGCCATTTCGGCCACTCCCTCTCCTCCACGGCAGCTGACTCCCCTTCCTGTCTTCCAAGGCGTCACATTCCTATCGGTTAGCAGCATCAGTGGGAGCAACCAACGTACATACGAGGAACTCCGCTAATTTTTTCACCCTACCCACGATGTGCCCGTCTGCTCATTTCTCTATCTTTGTCTATTGTGAGGGAAGATAGAGGAAGAGAGAGACCAATTCGCTGTATCTACGCTTTGTATAGGAAAGCGTGATTAGGAAAGGACTTTTTTATGCAAAAATGTCATTGCTAGAAACTGGTCAAACTAGTTCCACATCAACAAATACGCACTCTACAAGCTCCGTGACCGTCTACGACTCTCACACGTGTCTTCAGTGACCATACTTCACGTATATTAGTGTAGGGTGATGACGGCACATTTCAAGATAGAGTTTAGTGACCTCTGATGTATTTTACTCATGACGAGATTGAAGATTCTCATAATATAAAAGAAAGAAAACGAGTTATCATTGAATGTTGCTTGTTAGGTATCACCATATCTTTCTTTTCGATGATGACCTCGTGCAAATCGATAAGCAAGCAAATGCATATCTCCTCCGGTAGCATGGTAGAAAAACACTCCATGAAAGCGGTATGGGCACACTAAATAGGCTCCACAACCAGCTTCCAAACTACTCCCTCTGAAATTTCCCATCACCTATGAAGTTCTCATCCTTCCACATTAATAATCCAGTCCTTATAATCACACCTACATTCCACTCCTAGATTTTTTCTTCTCTCTACACTTGTCACCGACAAACAAATATCTATCTACGTAGATAGAGACACTAGATACTCTATTAGAGATTAGACCCATCGACCACTAGTGCCAACACTATTCAGTAGTAGCGAGACAGTTGCACACAAAATATGCAGAGACGTAAAAACTATCACCGGGAGAGAATGAAAGTGATAGTCCAGTTGAAAAGGGATCATATGGCTACCTAGAGGGCGATGAATAGGTGCTACTATAAACTTTAGTTCTTTTTCAATTTAGGATTGACATAAAGAGATCGTATGGGAACCTAGAGGGGGTGAATAGGTGCTACTCTAAATTTTAGTTATTTTTCAATTTAGGCTTAACATAAAGTTGAATTCTCTAGATATGCAATTAAGGTAAATTTACCTATATGACAAACTAGCAACTAACAATATACAAGATACAAGTAAAGAGCGGTTAAAGGATAGAGGTAATAGAGAGTGAAGCACACTTAGACATAGGATATGATTTTCTGAAGTTTCTTCCTTTTAAGGGAAAGTACATCTACGTTGGTGGGGTGGACGGTACTAAGACCACCACGCCACAAAAGGCCTCACCTTATTCTCCGGTGAACCTCGCCACAATGGCCTGATTCACTTTTCCACTATCGGTAGGATAATCTAGCCCCCGAAATATCCAGCCTTGGTAAAATATCTACCCAATAATTCGGCCAAAAATCCACTCCCTACTGAAGCGCATGCATCTGGTCGCAAGAAATCCCTTAGCCGATTTTGGGGGCTAGATTATTTGAATAATCCACCCCTGGAAAATCCGGCCTGGAGCTCATCAAATGAGCAGAAAACATAGCGAGTTTATTTTATCTTTATTTTGAGGGGTCGATGTTAACATATATATAACACAATTAAACCTGCAGCACTCAACACATGATTAGATAATCACTAGCTAGTGTTGTTGTCTAACACACAAAACCAGAAAGGATTGGGAAATATTCTTTAAATCTCTCTCTTTTTGGTATTAGCTGACAATACTAGGATTTACAATAATACACTAAATAATGTAGCAACGGGTTTTCAAGAGATAAAGAAACTCTCCCTAAACGTTTGCATATAAGTAGTTTGCGTTGTAATACAAATGCACAACATATAGGTTCAATGAACTTCTCTGTAATTGAATATAAGAAACATTTCTAAATACAAGGATATAGCAATTATAATCACCAACACATATATCAGGCTCAAAGTTTTATGCACGTCATCTCGATTCTTTTTGGCCATGCGATGGAGGTTGAAAAGGACACGTGACAATGTCATAACGGAGCCCGACTCTTTCGGGAGGCAGGCCCTACTATGGTCTAGGGCACAAGATTCCTTGGCACGAACGGGTGTCGCGAAACATCATACCCTGCGACCACGCAACATCATACCCTGCGTCGCAGGATGGTGCACTTTGTGCGGTGTATGGGCCCTCCATCAGTGTAAGCGGGTAATACCGCGCTTGGGAGATGCGTTCTTGGCACGACACACCTCCACACTTGTCGGGTGGTAGGGCCCGTGGAGAGCCATAGTGGCACCAAGAGCCCCTGCCGACAGCGGTTTCTCGCGATCAGGGGGCTCTCTAGAGCCGACATGGTGTCGTGAGCCCATGGCGTCCATCATTTTTCGCAGACGCGGGGTCCGTCTAGAGCCGCCATGGTGTGGTAGACTGTAGCCGGCCATGTTCACTCGCGCCTTTAGAGCCCTCTCCTAGCCCATGTGGCATCGTAAACTCAGTCCGTGTGGCAGCGTGTGCTATAGATGATGCGGATTTTGGCGGTCGGATGGCCGACCGTGAAGCGTAGACCGTACACGTGCACAGATTCTTGGGCGGCAAAATCGTATAATCGGTACCATTCATAACCAAGCTGGCAGCGTTTTACGTACCATTTGTACACGAGGTGACAACTTAGATCATAGACGTCTGCGGGTTCTGGCAGAGAAATCGTATAGTGGGTACCTTTATTAACCCAGCTGGAAACGTACGCTGTAGCCAGTCGTGGGTTATAGAGGTGAGGTATGCTATGACTTGCACTTCTCTTCTTACGGGTTTTCACGGTAACACGTAGAATATAAGAACACTATCAATATTTTCTTGACGTGCAGCGCTTTAGATAGTTTCTCTCCTCTCCCATCTCCGCCTCCTATTTCTTCCTCGCTGCCGACCTAGAGTGGAATCTTCTCGGTCATCATCTTATTTCCCGGCGTGCAGCACGCAGCGTGCAGCATACAGTAGGTCTTTGTCACTCTCGCCACCTACATAGTAACCGCTTTAGTTCGTTTACCCTCCCCCGTTCTCTTCTATACGTTCTTCGTTGACTGTTCGTTTGCATTTTATTATAGGTTTTGCTCCTCAAGTTTGTCGATGCATACGTTTGGTTTGCTTTCACACAACAGGTATGTCTGGATGTTTAGCTCCATATTTTTTTTTATTTTCTTCTTCGTATTCTATCTTTGTATCTTCGATGTTGATGGTTTGCTTTTCTTCATTTCTTTCATATCTCTTCTAGATTCGTACTAAGCTGCTCCCCATATGCGCTACCGGGAGGAAGGTATCTTCTTTCTAATGCTTTTTTCAGTTTTTTATATATTTTTAGTTTTGTCTATTTTTCAAAAAAATCCTTTTTATTGATGGATAGATGTTTTTCTTCTTTGTTGGTACACACCTTGGGTTGGCTTATTTCTCCATCTATGTTAAGCGTGCCAGCCGGACACGGAGTGGTAAGTGTCGTCTCTATTGTTCTATTTTTTCTTCACACAACGCTCATGATAGTGTATTTAGTTTTCCAGTACATTCATGTCGGCTCCTTTCCAACACGCACACCAAGGAGGTTTGAATCCGGATGCTCTCTCTACACGATTAATCTACGAGCTCTCACATAAAACACAACTTCAAAGGCTATTGAGGATGAAACGACGCCATCATTTCGGCGACACCACATTCATTCCGGGGGGCTTCGCCTTCTCGACGCCATAGCAGCATACCGTTGTCACTTGTCTGGGATTTGTCCTGCGAAGGAACTAGGGTCCAATGATCCCTTGGTTTGTGAGGGGACTGAACATGCGGTTCTAAAGAAACTCGGCGACAGTGGCGGCGATGGAGCAAACACATGACAAAGTGGTGATACCGAGGTTACCCAGGTTCGGGACCCTCGTGAGGAGGTAAATCCACTACTCCTTCTTTGTTGTATTACTCGCGTGCTTCGTGAGGGTACAATGGATGGTGAAATTCTAGGGTTTTAGATCTCCAGGATCGATCCCCTCCAAGATAGGAGAAGGGGTCCTTATATAGGGTGGTGTCGGGCCTCTTCCGCTTCTATTGGCGAGAAGGGCTTCCACATTACTGCCCGATAGACTCTAATCTACCCTGTCTTCTTGTGGCCGCGAGCCAACTACCGTGTCAGGGTAAGTTGTCACTCCGGTCTTCTTGCACCGAAACAGCTGTGTCAGGCACCGTCTATGGCCAGCGTCATCCTCCTACCCCTTTGTGCTTTACTTTCCCCGGGTGGACCGGTCGCCACTTGGACTGACCGTTGGCGCGTCGTATTTCTAGGTGCACTTGGGTCCGGTGATGCTCCCCTCCGGAGACTTCGCCGGGAGGCTTCGGTACCGCCCTAGACCGGTTTAGGCACTTGTGGAGGCTCCGGGCTTCATCCCCCTCTCGAGGCTCACTCTCCTTGCGAGCCCTCGGGAGGGCGTATCCGGTGGGCCAATAGTCTGACAGTAGCCCCCGGTCGCTTGGCTTGCACGCTACTAACGAAGGGGCAAAGAAGTCAAGGGACCAACTGGCGCTGGGCCCATGAGCGGTCCTGTCAGGGCATGATCCCCGTAGTCACCGACCGCGGCTTCTCCGTGCCTGTGCAGGACGTGGCGCACACCCGGTGTAGGAACTGTAGCTTCCACTACTTGGACTTGGAGGTTGTGTCGCCGGTAAAAAACCCGAATCTTAAGGGACTCGTCAGCTCCCTCCTTCCTCCGCCACCAGTGTACTAGAGCCCTTGCTCCAACACAGCTCCTTCCACTCTAGCGGCACCAGAGATGGCACTCAAGAGAGTGTGTGCCACTTCTTCCACGCCGAGCTTTCCCCCGTCGATCGTGGGGGCTCTGCCGCCAGCGATGATTCTCAATGAGGAGGGGTTGGAGAAGGTCCGCAAGTTGATGGCCTCCGATTCAAACGACTGGGGCGCCTCGCAGGTGTGGTGTGCCAGCGTAGGGGGAAGTGGTTGGCGTGCCACTGCGACCCCTATCTTCACTCATTCCATCGCTGCCAGCCTCGTCCCACCTGTATCCCCCTTTCTGATCGCCATATTGGACCATTATTGCATCCAACTCCTCCATCTCCACCCACGAAGTGTGATCCTCCTTGCCGCCTTCGTGTTCTGGTGCAAGGCCTTTGTAGGGGTGATGCCCGTCTTTAGCGTTGTTCTATCACTGCATAGCCTCCACGTCCTTACGTCGGGGGATGTCCTCGGTGGCGACGGATTCTTTGTTGAGGAGGAGGGGGATTTCCTGCCCATCTCCATCCTTGGCACGGCGTTAGAATTCTTCCACAACTAGGTCCTGGTAGATGCCAGTCGGGCATGGCCTCCGCTTTGTGCTCCGGCGAGGGCGCCAATGGAGAATCCAGGCTATGCTCGCGAGATGGCTGCTTGTATGAGTCTCAGGCCCGTCGCGAGGCGCGTGGCATACTTGAGGAGCCAGGGCTTGACCGGCGAGATGGTGGTGAGGGGATTCTTGTGGCAGAAAATCGCTCCCCTCTAGGAGCACAAGAGACCCGTGTGGAACATGTCATCTGGCTGGGACGCGGTCAGGCTGTGGGGCCCCCGGATTAATCCTCCGAGAATCCCTGTTATGCATACACCACAATCCCATGATCAGTTAGTCATGGCACATAACCGACAAGTATCAAAGTAAAACATCCATTACTTCAGCGGATACATGTTATACCTTACATGCCATTATGGCTATATCAATAATCATCAGCGGAACTTCATCAAGCGTAGAGCTCGAGCCATGCCTTAACTTACAGGCAACTGACTGGGAGAACGTCCTAGCTTGCATAGTCGTCATCGTCACGTTCTTGTTGTTATCTGACCAAGTTAATAGCCAGGGACAATGCTAGTGAGTACTTTGAATGTACTCGCAAACCACCTTAAGAGAATAATAATATCAAGAGGTTATGCAATATGGCGGTGGTAGTAGGAGGGCTCCAAGAGAGGTTCTTTTCTCAGATAGTTTCTCCTGTAGATATAACATCTACATATTTTTTTTTAGGGAATCACTAGGATTAGTTCACCCATTTGTTTCGTCCTTCTGGTCATCCCATGACCAAACACCTTTCCATCCTTTCCGACCATCTCATGGTCAAAACATGTATCGTTTCCGACCATCCCATGGTCAAAACATTTCCAAAGCCATTGCTTTCCGAAATCCTTTTTGAAAACAAAACCAGCACCACTCTACATCAACCATCCTAACCGTCCATGACCGTGGACACGGCTATTCGAATAGATTTACACTCTGAAGAGGTTGTACACTTTACCCACACCATCCGAGTACCCTACCCTGATCTACACCGATCGTGGGTCGAGTAACCGGTCAAGACCTTCGGAATGCCCACTCTGGTATAAGCGCCTACCCTATGAGTGTTGTTCCCCTCAATCCCGGGACACCCTATATAGTTTCGAAGCCAACCGGAGCACCTTTTTCACTGCACAAAGTGTGCGCTTTCAATGAGGGGCTCATAGTAACGCCTGGCTACCCGCAGAAAGTTTGTTCCTTCTCCAGGTCGATGTCTCATATGGACCTTTACAGGAGAACACCTAGCCTCTAGAGATTGACATCCCTAGTAGTAGTTGCGAGGCAACTCATACCAGAGTAAACAAACTTCGAGTCCAGCCCCTTCCCATATAGGAGTAATGTGGTTACACGGGTTAATTGTGCTAGCAAAACTGCAAAGAACCAGGTGCGTTTTTGCAAACCTTTTTCCTCCATCTTTCAGCATTTTTTAAAACAAAACCTTTTTATTTTCTCAAACTTCTCTTGGTAGGTCAAACCACACCAAAGTTTTCCCATAAACATTTGGTAAAAACTTTTTCGGGGGTCTTCCCATCCTCTAGTTTTGCTTCGGCTAAAACGGGGTCTCCAAAGGGGTATGGTGGTATTACGCCATCTACCATACTAGGGGAAAGTAGGAGTCATCAAGCGGGTTGTACTTAGTAGTACCATTGTGTAATGGTTTAGAGGAGCCAAGCCACTATCAGAGGTAACACATCATATATTAAAACAATGAAGTTTCATAAATAGTAAGGAAAATATGCATAAGTAAAACAGTAGGAAAAGTCTGATGAGCAAGAAGGTGGCTTGCCTATGATTAGCAGTATGGCATAAATGTCCCTGGAATTCTTCTTTAGATAACCAAGAATACCAAGGTCAATAATAATAATAAGCTCTCTTCTTCTCGTCGTCAATACAATCGCAACTATCGCTGTCATCGAGTATACATGCAAACAAGCAATGCCATTATCAAAACAAGGCATAGAAGTATCAATACATACATCAAGCAATGAACAATAGAAGTTTACAATTTAGTAGGTTTTGAGTAGTTGGGTTCTACAGAAGTGGAATTATTTGAAATGCCTTTGTGGGTTTTCTCTAATGATTTGCAGGCCAAAACTACTTAATTAAGGGGGGCTTTAATATAAGGTCAAAGTTCTGTTAGATGCCATTGTATAAAAATGATACCATCAGATAGGTAGTTATAATATGAAACCAACAAAAGTGGTTTCACTATTTTAGAATTTTCCTTTGATTTATTATGCATTTTCAAGTGATAAAAGCTCTAGTTTTAGGAAATAATTCACCATAAAAGTTATATGTCTCCAAAAATTATTTTCTTGGATGGTTAAGTAGGATATTATGGACTGATACAGATAGAGTTGGAATTACTTCAAAATATTTAACAGAATGCCCTCAGGAAATTCCCAAATTCAGTTATGTACCTATTTTGTCGTTTCCACCATATTAAATATATAGATTATTTTGATATGATTCCAAGGAAATATGCTAGGTATTTGAAGTTTACTTCTGTATAAATTGGAATCACCAAATTTAGAGTTGAAAAACTCATGTAGTGATTTTTCTACTGAAACAACCCTAGACAGACGTATTTAAATCCCCATAATTCAGCAGGGGCTTCAAAAGTAGTGATCTCCTAGGTTTTGGTAGATACTGACAAACCTCATCAGTGAGAGTTCGAATTAGGGTAAAAGCTATCATGGATTGACTGAGGGAATTTTATAAAGTCCAGGATGAGCTGTTTTTGTTATTTTTGCTACAGGAAAACCAGAGTTCAATTTGGCATGAGACCAATGCTAGATGATAGGTATCTTAATTCTCAATCATAGGAAAAAGGATTCATCCTATTTGGGTTTACCAAATGTTGGGGATATACTTTCCGGGTATCCTCAACGTTCCTCACTGACCAGGGTGGCCCACTTCGGGTTAGAGCTTTGCTTCACGAGTGGCCTAGTTAGAGAGAGAAGACGGAGTCCCATCCGGCTATGGGAAGGCCTAGAAGACTTACCGACTTAGGCCCATAATGTTACTTGTAGTTCAAGATGTACTCTGTAATCAACTCTTAGTCGTAGCCGGATTGATCTCTCCTGTAAACCCTAGGCCGGATATCTATATAAGCCGTCCTAGGGAGAGCCTTTAGGGAAATAACACTAGAGACGACCAATAGTCTACAATCTCAACTCGCACAGGTGAAACCCTTGTAACCCATATTCCGACTTTGCCGTACTACTGGATTGATAGCAGGAGTAGGGTCCGTCCAAAGCCGGCGGATTCGAACCTGGGTAAACTTGTGTGCTCACCGTCTCAGAACACTGTACGCCTCACACCCCTCTCTTCCGCACACCTCGAGGACCCCCTCATGGCGTACTTGTCATCAATCCGACGACACCAAACTTACTAAGCAATTTATTTAATGCAAGGGATACATTTGTGTAGCTTAAATCCCAGAAAATAATAACAATTATTTTGGACCTGGGGATGGTTCTGCATGTTAGTGAAAACAGTTGTTTACATGTGTAAATTTGTATCTGGGCAATTACTACTAGTTTTCAATTTTTATTTGAACTAAATCTACTAGCCAAAAAGGCAGATCTAGAAATATTTATTAAATGAAAAGGGTGACGGGCTGGTTTTTGAGAGAGAGTGAGCCGCATGGGACTGTTTTGGCCCAGCTAACAGATTCGCGCATGGGAGACCAGTGCTAATAGCTGACAGCTGGGTCCTGCCGGTCAGCTGCAGCGGAGCAGCGAACGGGTATCAACTCCTGTCTGTCGTTCGATTAGAAGATGATGGACAGCTCGGGTTCGTCATCTTCCTCGGACACCGACCACGACGGTGAAACCCTAAAACGCGACGACGCGGGTATAGGGGGCTCACCAGGTGGTGCGTTGGCGATGGGGAAGGGGCAGAGGAGACGTGTTGCTCCACGGTGCAAAGAAAGAGGGGCATCACGGGTGTAGTAGGCGCCGGAGGGGGGGTCACGCGCATCCGCGCCTGCGGAGCTCGCTTCGGTGCTCGCCGGGGCACCTTCTCGGAGGCCTGCATGTCGAAGGTAAAGGCGAGGTTAGATAGGGCTTGCCTAGAAGCTCCTGCCAAAGGAAGAATGGGAAGAAAAGAATTAGTCTAGCCCCGGTACGGCCTTCTCCTTCCTCGCAGCTCCATGGGAGGGAACTTCGGGCTCCTAGGCAGGGGAAGCCATGGAAGGGTGGATGGGGATATGGGGTGTCTCAGAGAAGGGTTTGGGGTGATATGAGCCAGGAGAGAGGGGTCGGGGTAGCCTCTTTCCTTATAAACCGAAGGGAGTGGTGCATGGTGGATTTTGTCCATGCGGGTGGGAGAGAGAGAATGCTAGGTTCTGATTGGGCTAGGGAGGACGGTGGTGAGGTCATGCTGGTCCAAGGGGATAGAGGAGAGGCGGTGTCTCTTCCCAGGAGCCTCGGGTGCTCCATCCTTTTTACCCCAGTTGAAAGAAAAGAGGGGAGGGGAGAGGGCTAGGGAGAGCTATGGTGGATCTCAGTGGTGCAGAGGGGGAGGGGTGTAAGTGGGGTCAGGGACATGACCAGAGGGAGATGTGAGGCATGCTGCAGCTGCTGTGGTTTTAAGATCAAGATTTAAAGATTCTAGGCCAAGTCTCTCTCTATCTCTCTCACTTCCAAAGGTAAGAAACAAGGTAGAGGTGAGTGCTACAATAGAGAGTCGACCAGAGATGATGTAGTGGTGCTGTGGAGCAGTGCTGGATAAGATTTTGATGAGTTAGGATGAGTTTGAGCTCATGGTTTTGAATATATCCATTTTTGGCCATTTTGATGGTCATGAAGAACCCCATGATTTTTGATGTTGGAAAATCTGAGGTGAGGATGCTGGTAGGTGGATATGGTCCAGGTACATCTCCACGAATTATTTGGGAATTATTGGATGAAGTTTGGTCCACTTTATATCATATATTCAATTAGTGCAGAAATGGTTCTTAGGATTTGATTTTATATCTTTGAATTCGACAAGGATGGATTTTGGCTTGATATGGTCCTAAATATGGATCCCTACTTTGAGGAATTTTTCCATGATTTATTAGTGCATAAAAGTATTTTAAACATTTATTTTATTATTTCTGCCTATTAAGAAAATAGGCAAAAAGAATTATTAAGACTCTTCAAAAATATGATATATGGGCCTCAAATGTGCTTATAGTTGGGGAAGTTCTTTATCAAAAACCAAACCTTCCTTTGTAGATGGAGTTTCTGAGATTTCGCCCATTAAACGAATTAAATAGTTTTTGAGCCATAATAATTATGGATAATATTGGGTAAATCTTTATATCCAAGTTAGATGATTTCTACATGTTGTATCTATCCTTTCCAACATTTTGTTTTGAGGATTTAACTTGATTTGGAAAGAAAACAAGGGATAAAGGATCTTGGGCACTATTACTTTTATACCATCAAAACATGGTTGGATCTTGGAGCTCAGAGCTCACCTTGGGTCATGGGATTGATGGATGGATATACCAAGTGATGTAGATCACCCTGGTATAGAAGTTTGAGGTTGATAAGGATTGAGCCTTCCTAGGATTGATACCAAACTTTGAATAAATTAAGGTTACCAAAGTAGATTATCAATTAGCCTTCAAAACCATGTGGGTTTAATAAGCACAAGGATCCTATTGAAACAAGTGAAGTAGGGATTAATAGACCTTCATGCGTAGATTACAACAATGCAAAGAGTGGGTCAAAATAAGATAGGATGGAGGTGTGAGATTATGACCAAGTAGGCTAGTTGATAAGATTTGTAGGAAAAGTTATTTTCTTGCCTGCAAAACCATCAAGAACAAGTGGGTTAAAAGATGATATAGCCAAGGGAAAGAGTGGGCCTTGGTAGTTCTTAATATGTTCTAGAAGTTGGTTCAAGTGCATTTCTAATAATGCACTAGGGTTAGGAATGATGGAGACCCAAAGATGTGATCTTGACAACCTTTTTCCAGACTGCCAAATTTGGCAGATTTGGTGGTTTCGACTAGAATACAAGAGTTGATGTTTTGATTGGTTGCAAGGTTCCAAATCATCATCAAGTGGATGATGTTGAAGTGTTGATTGAGTAGAAAGGATCCAGGCTTGATATTTGGTCTTCATTGACTTGGAAGCTTGTAGAAAGATTTAGTTCTGAAAGGAGCTAATTAAGGGGTTTGGAGGATCACATAGTGGCTAGAGATCAGATCCAACTTTGTTGACTTGCTTATGGTGGATAGGATTTGTTAGATGCTGGAGGATGAGCCCTTAGGGTAGCTCATTTGGTTCCTAGGCAAACAATTCAAACAACAGACCAAGACAATTCATCTTAGCAAACAAATCTATCTGTTACTAGGGTTATCATCAAGCCTAGCTTGGGATAAGGATGGGTATTTTGAAAAGGTTGTGTTTTGAAGTATATAAGAGTCTCTTGGTAGTTCTATCAAGAGTAGAATTCAAAAGCTTTATTAAAGGTTTTGGAAAAACCTATAGTTACGAGTAGTTGGAAGTTCTGTCTTGAAAACATAAGGAGGTTATGTTATATAGCTCTCCATAGTTTGATTAATAGAAGCTACTAAAATAGTTAAGGCTTAAAAAAGAATCCTGGCTCATGTTTGAAATGCCAGAACATTTCAGAATATGTTAAATGAGCCAGGAGAGTTTTGTTAAATCTCTTTTCACACTAATGTTGAGGTAAGGAGTATATCATAAGCTATAACATAAGAAGCATAAGCACAAATAACAACAAACAAGCACTACACCATTAAATAAGAAAAAGGTTTGGTTCCCCCTGATTTTTGCATTCTAGATAACTATTCGGGGTTGCTGAAGTTGGGATGTTACAGACCTTTCCCCCTTAAGAGAATCTCGTCTCGAGATCCAGGAGAGTAAGGTTAGGGGATTTTTTTTGTTGGAGTTAGTGCCATGTTTTTCTCATGTACTGAATTGTTGGCTTTGTCTTTGAATAGGTTCACTGTGATGGTGAGGTTGAACTTCAATCGTCTTGGATGCACGAGTGTTGAGCAGGCTTTAATCGGGACTGTGAGGGGTGATCTTCCTTCTATAAGGATTTATGGCGTTTCTCTTAAGGGATCATCGTATCCTAGTTCACGATTTTGGGTCTAACTCGTGAGGTTCCTCCTAGCAGAGGGTAATTTTATTTTGTGGGAAGGGCGCAGCCTTTGCCCCTTAGGGTTGAACTAGGCTAGCTCGGAGTTAATGCAGTCCTTCCTTCTTGGAGTCGTCGATGATGTTAGGTGGATATCGAAATCTTCTGCCCAGAGTTGAAACCTTCCGATGATGTCCGCAAACTAGGTGTTATGTGGCTTATATACTATTTTTATTCATACTTAGCCTATCGGAGTAGTTGAATTAGTGGATTGTCCAAACGGTTTAGAACTAACAGGGTTAGTGAATCTGTGGTCCTTTAGGGTGATCTTTAGTTGTAGTAGCAGAGGGGCTTCGTAAATCTTCAGTGATTTCCTCATCTGATGACTCGAGAATTGATGCTTGGAGGAAGACGTTAGATCTGGTACTTTATCTGGAGTATCTTTTGGTAGACAATCTTCGGGATTTGAGTTGGAAGACGCAGTCTTTCCACCTTAGAGATTCATTGAGGTCTTTCAAGAATGGTGCAGATCTTCTGTCTTGAAGTGCTGGCGTGATGGTAAAGATGGTTGTATTTCTATGGGTCTTGAGTTCAGGTCTTCGAGTGACATCCTAATGCTCAAACCTGGTCGGGGGCGGTTTCCTAATGAAGCTTAATGGAGTTAGCTCTAGGAAGGTTAGCAGTTAATGATGCTTCTTCATAGTCTTTAGTCAAAGTAGAGACATCCAGTGTCGGGGGAGTTGTCTTCATGCATCCAGGTCTTCAGGATTTTCGAGGTATTCTAGCTTCTGGGGAGGAGCTTCTCGTTGATTTGGGAAGGGTCGACTAAAATAGTTAGTCTCCTGAGGTGATCAGAACCTCTAATATACCCAAGGTCAGTAGAGTCAGGTCTTCACTTCTTGTCTTTGTTATCCCGTCCTGTGGCTTCTTGTGGATGATGTGTATCCTTCGGTGGTAGACTTCTAGCTTCAACTAGGTTCTTGTTATAGCTGTCAGATGAGTATTGGAGGGTTGTGTTGTCGACAAGTCTTGAGAGTTGAGTGTGATGAAGTAGGTCATCCTGTTGAGGAGGAATCTTAGAGTTGTTCAAACTTGACGACGTCGAACTCGGGTTTTCTGGCGATGCTTTTCCTCTAATATCTCTCGAGGTTAGTATGGTTTCTGGTTATTGACGACTAACCTAGGGGGTTTTCTTGTGTTTCTAGGTGGGTTATCAATCCTCGAGTCACATTTGACTAAGGTCAAAACAGGCCAGAACACACATACAAAGTGAACAGAACGAGGGGGGGCGCAATGTCCTTCGCAAACAACACACATCAAAGAACACGTTAAGCACTTAGGCAAGAAAACATGGCCTACTATGGGGACCAAGGAGTTAACTACTCGCGATGTAGGGGAATCCTATCTTAGGACTTTCAATCCTAGACATCATCGCCCTTAGGGTCTGAGTCACTATCTTGCGTATGAAGCCTTCACCAGGTTATTGGACGCTTCTCAATAGTGTAATATTTGATTTCTTCTGATTAGGAGGATTCTGCCGGTAGGACGATCTTGTAGTCTCCTTGTGTTGCTGGTAGTTGCTTCTCTTCATCTCGTCCTCAACATCTTCACCTGGTTCTAGGTCCTAGTTATTTGAAATCCGTAGGTTTGAAATTTGGATGAGGGATAGAGGAAACCATGTTTCGAAATCCTTTAAACTAGAATGAGATAAGTAGTAGAATCTTTCGAAATGTTTTGAGGAATTAGTTTTCGAAAGTCGATGTTTACAAAATAGATTTACTATCTAACGACCATGCTAACTAAGCTTCTCCTACAATCAGGATGGCTCTGATACCAAGTATGTGGGGCCCCCGGATTAATCCTCCGACAATCCCTGTTATGCATACACCATGATCCCATGATCAGTTAGTCGTGGGACATAACCGACACGTATCAAAGTAAAACATCCATTACTTAAGCGGATACATGTCATACCTTACATGCCATTATGGCTATATCAATAATCATCAGCGGAACTTCATCAAGCGTAGAGCTCGAGCCATGCCTTAACCTACAGGCAACTGACTGGGAGAACGTCCTAGCTCGCATAGTCGTCATTGTCAGCTTCTTCTTGTTATCTGACCAAGTTAATAGCCAGGGACAATGCTAGTGAGTACTTTGAATGTACTCGCAAACCTCCTTAAGAGAATAATAATATCAAGAGGATATGCAATATGGCGGTGGTAGTAGGAGGGCTCCAAGAGAGGTTCTTTTCTCAGATAGTTTCTCTTGTAGATATAACATCTACATATTATTTTTTGAAAACTTTTGTAAACATTTTCGAAACCGTTTAGCAAAGTTTTAGGGAATCACTAGGATTAGGTCACCCATTTTTTCGTCCTTCTGGTCATCCCATGATCAAACTTCTTCCTTCCTTTCCGACCATCCCATGGTCAAAACATGTATCCTTTCCGACCATCCCATGGTCAATACATTTCCAAAGCCATTGCTTTCTGAAATCCTTTAAAAAAAAAACCAGCACTGCTCTACACCAACCTTCCCAACCGTCCATGACCGTGGCACGGCTGTACGAATAGATTTACACTCTATAGAGGTTGTACACTTTACCCACACGATCTGAGTACCCTGCCCTGATCTACACCGATTGTGGGTCGAGTAACCGGTCAAGACCTTCGGAATGCCCACTCCGGTATAAGCGCCTACCCTATGAGTGTTGTTCCCCTCAACACCAGGATGCCCTATATAGTTTCCAAGCCAACCGGAGCGCCTTTTTCACTGCACAAAGTGTGCGCTTTCAATGAGGGGCTCATAGTAACCCTTGGCTGCCCGCAGACAGTTCGTTCCTCCTTCATGTCGATGTCTCACATGGACCTTTATAGGAGAAGACCCAACCTCAAGAGATTGACATCCCCTGTAGTAGTTGCGAGGCAACTCATTCCAGAGTAAAAAAACTTCGAGTCTAGCCCCTTCCCATATAGGAGTAATGTGGTTGCACGGGTTAATAGTTCTAGCAAAACTGCAAAGAACCGGGTGCCTTTTCGCAAACCTTTTTCCTCCATCTTTCAACATTTTGTTAAACAAAACCTTTTTATTTTCTCAAACTTCTCTTGGTAGGTCAAACCTCACCAAGGGTTTCCCATAAATATTTGGTAAAAACTTTTTCGGGGGTGTTGCCATCCTCTAGTTTTGCTTCGGCTAAAACGGGGTCTCCAAAGGGGTATGGTGGTATTACACCATCTACCATACTAGGGGAAAGTAGGAGTCATCAAGCGGGTTGTACTTAGTAGTACCATTGTGTAATGGTTTAGAGGAGCCAAGCCACTATCAGAGGTAACACATCATATATTAAAACAATGAAGTTTCATAAATAGTAAGCAAAATATGCATAAGTAAAACAGTAGGAAAAGTCTGATGAGCAAGAAGGTGGCTTGCCTGTGATTAGGAGTATGGCATAAATGTCCCTGGAATTCTTCTTTAGATAACCAAGAATACCAAGGTCAATAATAATAATAAGCTCTCTTCTTCTCGTCGTCAATACAATCGCAACTATCGCTGTCATCGAGTATACATGCAAACAAGCAATGCCATTATCAAAACAAGGCATAAAAGTATCAATACATACATCAAGCAATGAACAATAGAAGTTTACAATTTAGTAGGTTTTGAGTAGTTGGGTTCTACGGAAGTGGAATTATTTGAAATGCCTTTGTGGGTTTTCTCTAATGATTTGCAGGCCAAAACTACTTAATTAAAGGGGCTTTAATATAAGGTCAAAGTTTTGTAGGATACCATTGTATAAAATTGTTACCACCAGATAGGTAGTGATAATATGAAACCAACAAAAGTGGTTTCAGTATTTTAGCATTTTCCTTTGATTTATTATGCATTTTCTAGTGATAAAAGCTCTAGTTTTAGGAAATAATTCACCCTAAAAGTTATGTGTATCCAAAAATTATTTCCTTGGATGGTTAATTAGGATTTGATGGACTGATACACATAGAGTTGGAATCACTTCAAAATATTTAATAGAATGCCCACAAATTCATAATTTCAGTTCTGTACCTATTTTCTCTTTTCCACCATATTAAATCTATAGATTCTTTTGGTATGATTCAAAGGAAACATGCTGTGTATTTGAATTATATTTCTGTATAAATTGGAATCACCCAATTTGGAGTTGTAAAACTCATGTAGTGTTTTTTCTACTAAAACAACCTAGACAGAGGTATTTAAATCCCCTTAATTCAACAGGGGCTTCAAAAGTAGTGATCTCCTAGGTTTTGGTAGATACTGACAAACCTCATTAGTGAGAGTTCTAATTAGGGTAAAAGCTATCACGGATTGACCGAGGGAATTTTATAAAGTCTAGGATGAGCTGTTTTTGTTATTTTTGCTACAGGAAAACCAGAGTTCAAATTGGCATGAGAACAATGCTAGATGATAGGTATCTAAATTATCAATCATAGGAGAAAGGATTCATCCCATTTGGGTTTACCAAACTTACTAAGCAATTTATTTAATGCAAGGGATACATTTGTGTTGCTTAAATCCCAGAAAATAATAACAATTATTTTGGACCTACGGATGGTTCTGCATGTTAGTGAATATAGTTGTTTACATGTGTAAATTTGTATCTAGGAAATTACTACTAGTTTTCAATTTTTATTTGAATTAAATCTACTAGCCAAAATGGCAGATCTAGAAATATTTATTAAATGAAAAGGGTGGTGGGCTGGTTTTCCAGGGAGAGTGGGCCGCATGGGGCTGTTTTTGGCCCAGCTATTAGATTCGCGTGTGGGAGACCAGTTCTAATAGCTCACAGTCAAGTCCGGCCGGTCAGCTACAGCGGAACAGCGACGGGGTATCAACTCGTGTCCGCCATTTGATTAGAAGATGATGGATGGCTCGGGTTCGTCAGATTCCACGGACACCGACCACGATGGCGAAACCCTAAAACGCGAAGGCGCGGGTATAGGGGGCTCACCTGGCGGCGCGTCGGCGACAGGGAAGGGGCGGAGGAGACGTGGTGCTACACGCCACGAAGAAAGAGGGGCGGCACGGGTGTAGTAGGCGCCAAAGGGGGTCACGCGCATCTGCGCCTGCGGAGCTCGCTTTGGTGCTCGCCGGGGCACCTCCTCGGACGCCTTCATGTCGAGGGTACATGCGAGGTTAGAATGGGCTTGCGTAGAAGCTCCTTCCAGAGGAAGAATGGGTAGAAAAGAATTAGTGTAGCCCTGGTACGGCCTTCTCCTTCCTCGCAGCTCCATGGGAGGGAGCTTTGGTCTCCTAGGCAGGGGAAGCCAGGGAAGGGTGGATGGGGATCTGGGGTGTCTCAGAAAAGGATTTGGGGTGATATGAGCTAGGAGAGAGGGGTCAGGGTAGCCTCTGTCCTTATAAACCGAAGGGAGTGGTGCATGGTGGATTTTTTCCAAGGGGGTGGGAGAGAGAGAATGCCAGGCACTGATTGGGCTAGGGGGACGGTGGTGAGGTTGCATTGGTCCAAGGGGATAGAGGAGGGGTGGCGTCTCTTCCCCAGCAGCCTCGGGTGCTCCACCCTTTTTACCTCGGTTGAAATAAAAGAGGGGAGCGGAGAGGGCTAGGGAGAGCTAGGGTGGATCTCAGTGGTGCAGAGGGGGGGGGGTAAGTGGGGTCAGGGACACGACCAGAGGGAGATATGAGGCATGCTGCAGCTGCTGTGGTTTTAAGATCAAGATTTAAAGATTCTAGGCCAAGTCTTTCTCTATCTCTCTCACTTCCAAAGGCAAGAAACAATTGAGAGGTGAGTGCTACAGTAGAGAGTCGACTAGAGATGACGTAGTGGTGCTGTGGAGCAGTGCTGGACATGATTTTGATGAGTTGGGATGAGTTCGAGCTGATAGTTTTGAATATCTCCATTTTTTGGCCATTCTGATGGTCATGAAGAACCCCATGATTTTTGATCTTGGAAAATCTAAGGTGAGGATGCTGGTAGGTGGATATGGTCCAGGTACATCTCCATGAATTATTTGGGAATTATTGGATGAAGTTTGGTCCACTTTATATCACATATTCAATTAGTGCTTAACTGGTTCTTAGGATTTGATTTGATATTTTTGAATAGGACAAGGATGGATTTTGGCTTGATATGGTCCTAAATATGGATCCCTACTTTGAAGAATTTGTCCATGATTTATTGGTGCATAAAAGTATTTTAAACATTTATTTTATCATTTCTGCCTATTAAGAAAATAGGCAAAAAGAATTATTAAGACTCTTCAAAAATATGATATATGGGCCTCAAATGTGCTTATAGTTGGGGAAGTTCTTTATCAAAAACAAAACCTTCCTTTGTAGATGGAGTTTCTGAGATTTCGCCCATTAAACGAATTAAATAGTTTTTGAGCCATAATAATTATGGATAATATTGGGTAAATCTTTATATGAAAGTTAGATGATTTCCACATGTTGTATCAATCCTTTCCAACCTTTGTTTTTGAGGATTTAACTTGATTTGGAAAGAAAACAAGGGATAAAGGATCTTGGGCACTATTACTTTTATACCATCAAAACATGGTTGGATCTTGGAGCTCAGAGCTCACCTTGGGTCATGGGATAGATGGATGGATATACCAAGTGATGTAGATCACCCTGGTATAGAAGTTTGAGGTTGATAAGGATTGACCCTTTCTAGGATTGATACCAAACTTTGAATAAATTAACGGTGCCAAAGCAGATTATTAATTAGCCTTCAAAACCATGTGGGTTTTATAAGCACAACGATCCTATTGAAACAAGTGAAGTAGGGAGTGATAGACCTTCATGCGTAGATTATAAAAATGCAAAGATTGGGTCAAAATAAGATAGGATGGAGGTGTGAGCTTTTGACCAAGTAGGCTAGTTGATAAGATTTGTAGGAAAAGTTATTTTCTTGCCTGCAAAACCATCAAGAACAAGTGGGTTAAAATATGTTCTAGCCAAGGGAAAGAGTGGGCCTTGGTAGTCCTTAATATGTTCTACAAGGTGGTTCAAGTGCATTTCCAATAATGCACAAGGGTTGGTAATGATGGAGACCCAAAGATGTGATCTTGACAACCTTTTTCCAGACTTTGCCAAATTTGGCAGATTTGGTGGTTTCGACTAGAATACAAGAGTTGATGTTTTTGATTGGTTGCAAGGTTCCAAATCATCATCAAGTGGATGATGTTGAAGTGTTGATTGAGTAGAAAGGATCCAGGCTTGATATTTGGTCTTCATTGACTTGGAAGCTTCTAGAAAGATTTAGTTCTGAAAGGAGCTGATTAAGGGTTTTGGAGGATCACCTAGTGGCTAGAGATCAGATCCAGCTTTGTTGACTTGCTTAGGGTGGATAGGATTAGTTAGATGCTAGAGGATGAGCCCTTAGGGTAGCTCATCTGGTTCCTAAGCAAACAATTCAAATAGCAGACCAAGGTAATTCATCTTAGCAAACAAATCTATCTGTTACTAGGGTTATCATCAAGCCTAGCTTGGGATAAGGATGGGTATTTTGAAAAGGTTGTGTTTTGAAGTAGATAAGGGTCTCTTGGTAGTTCTATCAAGAGTAGAATTCAAAAGCTTTATAAAAGGTTTTGGAAAAACCTATAGGTACGAGTAGTTGGAAGTTCTGTCTTGAAAACATAAGGAGGTTATGTTATATAGCTCTCCATAGTTTGGTCAATAGAAGCTACTAAAATAGTTAAGGCTTACAAAAGAATCTTGGCTCATGTTTGAGAATATGTAAAATGAGCCAGGATAGTTTTGTTAAATAGCTTTTGACACTGATGTTGAGGTAAGGAGTATATTATAAGCTATACCATCAGAAGCATAAGCACAAACAACAAAAACACGCACTGCACCATTAAATAAGAAAAAGTTTTTGTTCCCCCTGATTTTGGCATTCTGGATAACTAATCAGGGTTGCTGAAGTTGGGATGTTACATAGGCTCTCTGAGGGGCCCCACACTAAGGACACTGTGTCCACCCTCACGATGCTGCTCCTAGGCGTGGACACGGCAGCGAACCTTTCCCTCGACATGCATCCTCTGTACTCAAGGGCGACGTGTGCACCGTATGCGCGGGCCTTCCCATCTTTGACGCCAGGGGAGTGTGCCCCTTGGTTGAGCTGGATGACGAGGATGCGGGGCCAAGCGATGCCCATGGACCCTCCCGTCTAGTATGGCATGGGAGGATGATCACCAGCGTGTCGTCTTTAGAGGAGGACGCCAAGGATCTCCCTGCTCCAGGGGCGGTACCGTTGCTAGGGGTCCTCTCGCAAGGAGTGCACCGGGCTTGGAGCGTCAGCCGCTCCCGCGTCAGCGCGGGTAGCCGAGAAACGCCCTAGGCTAGACGATGGCGGCACCTTTCTTCCCTCAGGTGCGAAGAAGGCCAACTAGTCCTTGGTGGTAGCAAAATCCAGGAGGTGAGATATCCTCGTGAAGCCTTTCCCTTCCCTCATCCCTCTTCTTCATTTCGTCACCCCGCCGCTATTGATGTAGGCGTGAGAAGAAAACGAAGACGAAGGCAGCGAAGACCGGCTCCGGAGGTGTAACAGGTCGTGCCACGGGCAACACCGCTCCCTTCTAGATCAGGAAGCACCTTGAGGGCTCCTTCCTGCCTTCCTGGTGAGGGGCATGATGGGGAACTATTCACTGATGAGGGTCAGCCCGACTCTGAGGTGGCCAGAGGGGGTGTTGGCACCCCACCACTTGAAGACCCCGTGGGGGTGTAGGTTTCGTCATCATCACCAAGCCACGGTGACCTGGGGGAAACTAGTGGGGGAAGCCCCCGAGCCCCCGAGGGCGCGAGGCCGGGTGTGCTGACCTTGCTTCCACTCAAGGGTGCTTCCCTCGGCAGGTCCGGGCGTCTACACGATGTTATGGCAGCCGCTCACGCTGGGCTCGACCGGTTTCTTGCGGATATCACAGCAGAAGAGCACCGCTTGGCCGAGGCATGGTGCCATATTCATTTGGAGAGGGCCGCTCTTGGGAAGGCCCGGGAGCAGTGGGCAGCCCGTAGAGGTACAAGGAGCCCCGGAGGCGACTGGGCTCGCCTAGAGGTGTCCCGGGAGGCCGCGGGGACATCCGCGTCGACCTGGGGCCGGGCTCTGCCCTTGGTGGGGAAGGGGTCTCCTTCGAGGACCTGGCCCGCGCCTCCCATGACCTTTCCATGCGCGACCGCGTGCTCGCATTCTCCGAGTGGGAGGTCAAAGAAGATCATTAGAGGGTTGCCCATAGGTTGTGAGACGTCTTCCTTCGTGAGGAGGCTGTCTGGCTTTGCGAGGACGAGGCTCAGCTGGAGAGGAACCGCTTGGAGGCACTGGAGGCCCAGCTGGCGACAGCTCATCAGAAGCTTGAGGAGTGCACACTCGATGTCGAGTGTTGCAGTGTGAATACCAATGAGCGCCTCCACCGCTGCTATGCCAACATTGCCGAGGAGCGGGCGCAGATGAAAGCGATGAACGAGGTTGAGTTTTCGTAGCTCTGCCAGTCTCTTCGAGAGGAGTGGAGTAGGAAGGCCAAGACTCAACAGACATGCTTCCTAGAGAAGCAGGAGAAGTTGGAGGGATCCCTTCGCTAGGCGGAGGAGCATCTGGACCAAGCTCTCGTCGACTTGGATGCCATGAAGGGGTTGCAAGAAGCCCACCAAGAGCTCCAGAAGCGCTGGGACCTTCGCGACCAGGTCAAGCGGGACCTCGCGGCACTGGAGAGGGAGCGCGGCAAGATATAATGGCACTTGCTCAGCTCGCGACCGCTACTCTCCAGGACTTAGAGGTGACCGACTTCTTCACCGGGCCCTTGCCGATGCCACCACGGATGGTGCCTTCCTATCTCTCTTTGACCGGATCACGACGGCGTTGGAGGGGAGGGCCGATGAAAGATCGGTATAAGAGACTAGAGGTGGTGAATAGGCGCTACTCAATTTTTAGCTTCTTTTCAAATTAAGACTAAACACAAAGTAAGTTCTCTAGATGTGCAACTAGGTGAGAGAACTTATATGACAAGAACGCAAGTAAACAACAATAAGTAAAGGGTAAAGGATAGAAGTAACCGAGAGTAGACACAGAGATGTTTTGTCGAACTTCCTTCCTTTTGATGGGCAATACGTCTCCGTTGGAGGGGTAGGTGGTACTAAACCACTAGCGCGACAGAAAGCCCCACCCTATTCTCCCAAGCACCCGCCTCACGGCAAGCACCTGTTCCACTATGCGGTGACCTTGAAGGTGTTGACCGAAACCTTTACAAACTTGTTGACTAGCCCTCCACCACACTTGGAGTTTCCCAACATGATCCTAAGGCTTTACAACAAATGTCCGAGCTCCGAGACCGACCTCTTCCATCTAGGGTTCAAAGAACCCAAGATTAACAAGATCCACAAAGGAAATCAAGAGGGAATCAATTTTGCTTTTGTGAAACCCTAGATCTAGACCTCCTCCACCACAAAGGAAAGCAAGGGGGAATCAACAAAGGAAAGTATTAACGAGATTGGAGCACTATGGGGGGATCTAGTAGAAATGAAGCTCAAGAACAATGGAGGAGAGAGACAAAAGAGGCAAACTTCTCGTTGGATAAGAAAGCCCTATTTATACCCTCATGTGGAATCTTCCCGTTGCAGCTCGATCCCAACCGGTAGTACCGGTCCCATGAGCGGTAGTACCGGATGAATGCGGTACTACCGGTCAGGTACCAGACTAGCTACCGGAAGGGATCAAGCGTCGTGGCATGGCCTCTGCCCCTCACGCTAGCAGCAACTCAAAAGGGGTGGTGCTACCACCAAGCGATAGTACCGGCCAAAGGAGCGATACTACCAGATGCTGACGGTAGTGCCGCTTCGAGGTACCGGGTTAGGCGGAAGGGGAGACATGGCTTGCCAATTGGCTCAGGCTTGCCCGGTACCGCCAAGCAGTACTACCGGTGCTAAGCAATAGTACCAGATGAAAATTCCGGTACTACCGGACCTCACAGAAGGAAAACGGCACAACAACGAGGGCAAATACCACATGAGTTCTCAACCAAAGGGAAATCCTTAGGTTTTGCAAAACAATGTTGATTCCGCCCAAACTTTCCAAAGCGGATCCCCTCTTGATAGTACGGTGTTCCTACGACTCAAGAAAAAAGCCCTAGGAAAGACTATATCTTGCTATGGACCTTTTAGAGGGGAACCGAATGCCTTCTCCTTCGTAAAAACCTGAGACACACTTAGCAAAGAATTAGTCTGACACATGTGTTGTCAACAAACATCAAAACCACCTAGGATAGGAAATGCCCTTTCAGTCTCCCCCTTTTTGGTGTTTCATGACAACACAACTTTGCATGATAAATATTATGATGATGCTCATGGTTTGAAAAATAGAGACGCCCCCCCCCTAGATGTGTGCACACTCTTCTAGCACAACCTAGGATCAACACTCCCCCTATATTTTACAAGCCAACCAATAGTGCAAAGACACATATAAAATTTTATGGAACTCATACCTTTGCACAACAACACGTGAGAGAAATAGAAGGATAATACAAAAGATAGCGTCAACATATTAGATGGATCCATATAAGAATAACCATAAGTCACATACGATGGATCCACTAGATAACCACATAGTCTCAACATACATAGCACAAATAGTTAGCACATAGAGTTCACGAATAATATGAGGTAAAAAAGCTCACAAGCAACCAAAGATCAAAGCAAGAACGAGCTTGTGACTTTCCCATGCAAATCCCGTATCCTATTACCATTCTCCCCCTTTGGCATCAAGATGCTAAAAGGGATTAGAGCAAGACTAGCACCCCGAAGATCACTCGTCACCATCATCATGGTATGTTGGAGCCCAGAAGGAAGAAGAGGCATCATCAAACTCCCAATTGCTATGCTTGGAGATCCATTGCTCTTCTGGAGTGATGTTGTTCTGGGAGCCTTCGGAGACGGTCAAATGTTGGGTTTCCATCAATTCTTTCTAATGAGCAGCAACTTTGTTTACATACACATGGGCTTCATACATGCGCTTTTGGTTGTCCACTTGGAAGCAAACCACTTTCTTGATCTTTTCTTCCATCCGCTTTTCCCATGAGGGTTATGCAATCTCGCGATGGGATACCACAAAGTCTTGATCACGACCACTATCTTCATCACCCGATTCCGCTTCAACCACATTGCCATATTCATCCACCTCTTGACCTACCGCATTGCGAGGTTTAACATGCTTCTTGACCAACAAAGCCTTGCTTCTATGCTTGACAAGCCAGAAGGAATACAAGTTCCTAGAAATGTTTCGCATTTGGAGATGATAAGAGCCATAATGTAGGGAGAAAAAGGTGGCACCCTCCGAGTGCAAGCAGGAACAACCATCTCATTCCAAATACAATCCATCACATCAAGTGGGACACCGGTGTCACGATTGGAGTAGGTGTTGAACATGATGTCCACCATAAAGCCATGAATCTCATCTTGGTTTCCCGCACGAGGAGAAACGGTCTCATGGAGGATGCGATTAACAATATCATACGTAGGGAGAAGATCCTTGATCTTACCAGCAACACCGTGGCCCCGGATATAGAGCGGAGCAAGGACCTATTTCTTCATGGGATGCTCACTACTGTGACAACGAAAGCCACAAGGATGGTCAATGCCACGGTCCTCATACCCAAGAATAACTCCAAACTCTATCAAAGTAGCCTGCTTCACAATACCTTGAGTCATCCAAATAAAGTTCCTTGTCTGATTCTTCTTGGAGTGAACGGTGGCATCGAAGTGAGGAATGAGAGGTGGATCATAGTCTTGCCGGAACTCCATGATGGGAACCAAGCCAACATTGGTACAAATCTCCTTAGCTTCAGCAAAGTAATCGAGATGCTTGTTCAGATGAGCCATATAAATCCACTTCTTCCCCACAACTCTCTTGTCATTATTCATGATTACCTCGTTGTACACTCTCCCTTGAAACTCGGTGAAGAACAAACTGTTTTCCCTATCATGCCCACGATTCATACAATACGGACTCTTAGACCTCAACGCACCATAAGCAGAATCAGATAGATCACAAAGCAGCTTTGGCCCGGATTGCCCAGAACTCTGACTCTTGGTGTGACATGATGGTGGAGGAGGAGGGGCACTCCCATGGCTGGAAGACCGCTTGGAAGCACCTCCATGGCCACCCCGAGTAGTCTTCGGCTTCGTGTGGTTACTAGGCTAAGGCAAGACCTCCTGTTCAGACTCTAACTCTTCCTCCTCAATCTCATGACGTGACTTGGAGCTCTTCCTAGCACCCCCAGAACCACCTGCACTTGTGAAAGAAAGAGGGAGAATAGCGGGGGGTAAGGGCACAAGAACCTAAAAAAGGATCCACATAGGAGTCAAGATTTGGGAAAACATGTGCAATCAGGTGAGTCTGGTAGTACCGGATGAGGCGAGCGGTATTACCAAAAAAATTCTGGTACTACTGGTCGGTTGGGGGCTCACACGAATCCGGTAGGAACGGACCACAAATCGACTACAAAATGTCCCAAAACTAGATTTCTACGGGCAATGGATGAGGATACGCAGGAAACACGAAGTACAAACCCCTAACAAGTGTTTATGGTAATGAATCGAGGAGATCTAGATTCATGGAGATAAGCAAGGATAGAAAGAGAGGAGGGGCGGTTGTACCGGTGTCCATGGAGGTGGAGATGAAGGAGGAGCCCGTAAGGAGGCCGGATCTGGTGATGATCGGGTGGGAGGAGGCGACGACGGGGCTCTGGTGGCGGTTTTGCTTCAGCGGTGGCGGCGGTAGCATGGGAAATGAAGTACTGGAGGTGCCTCACTCCCCGACCCACCCTTTAGCCAAAACGCCGGACGGTAGTACCGGTCAGGAGAACTGGTAGTACCGTTGACCGGTACTACCATGGAGCACCCGGTAGTACCAGACCTGGGGTAGTTTCTAGGTCTCAACCTGGAAACTAACTCAGTTCGGTAGTACCGCTGTAAGTCCGGTAGTACCGGTTCCACCAGAAGAAAACTGTTAGGGAAAAGGAAGGGTTCTTGTGCAGAAGAGAGGGGACTTTAAGATAGAAAATAAGGCTTAGGTTGAGACTTCTAACTGATATATAGACAAATGCACTCTAATCACGGAGGAAACACATAAGAACCAAATGGGAGTGCAAGTCTCTAAGATCAATATAAACCAAAAGATGACAAACACGAGGAAAGACCAACCTCTCAATGGGAGAGGGCGGTGGCCTAGGCCACCATGTTTGAGTATACTTGGCTTGGCACAACGAAGATGTATCTTGGGTCCATTACCAAAACTCATCATTGAAGCTCACGTATCACATAATGATATTAAGAGAAATGATTTTTGTCAATTTGGGCATAATGGGGGGAGGGATAGCCCAATGAATTAGGACCACACTCCCCCTATTTCCATACCTACATCTAGATGGAATAACATATTAATGCATGGGTATTGGTGCATGATCTCGAGCCACATTGCTTGAATCTATGATATTTAGCTCATTCCTTAACTCTCGGAATCTCTTCTCATCAAGGGGCTTGGTGAATAAATCCGCAAGATTCTTCTCGGTGCTCACATATGAGAGGTCAATATCTCCATTGTTAACATGCTCCCGGATGAAGGGATGGTGAATATCAATATGCTTAGTTCTTGTGTGTTGCACTGCGTTGTGGGAGATCTTGATTACACTTTCATTATCACAAAGAAGAGGCACTTTGTCACATGTGACACCGTAATCCTTTAAAGTTTGCCTCATCCACAATAATTGAGCACAACAACTAGCAGTTGCAATATACTCGGCTTTAGTGGAGGACAAGGAGACACAATTTTGTTTCTTTGATGACCAACACACCAAGGACCTACCAAGGAATTGGCAAGCCCCGGAGGTTGATTTCCTTCCAACTTTGTCTCCCATCCAATCTGAATCCGTGAAGTCATGAAGAACAAAGCTTGAGCCCTTGGGATACCATAAGCCAAAGTTTGGGGTATCAACTAAATATCTAAAGATTCACTTGACCGACACAAGGTGACTTTCTTTTGGGGAGGCTTGAAACCATGCACAAATACCCACACTTAACATGATATCCGGTCTATATGTACAAAGATAAAGCAAAGAACCAATCATACATCGATATACCTTTTGATCCACATCTTAACCCTTTATATCAAGAGTGAGACCACACCTGAGAGGCATGGGATTCTTGGCTCCATTTAAGTCCGTCAACTTGAACCTCTTGAGCATATCTTGAATGTACTTGGCTTGACTAATGAAGATACCTCCAATCAATTGCTTCACTTCAAATCCAAGGAAGAATTGCAATTCACCCATCATACACATTTCGAACTCATCGGTCATTAGCTTAGCAAAGACATCATTGAAGGCTTTGTTAGGAGAACTATAATATCATCAACATAAATTTGGCATATGAACAAGTTTCCACCAACTCTCTTAGTAAAAAGAGTTGGGTCGATTAGCCTAACTTCGAAATCACGGTCTACCAACAACTTTCTAAGGTGCTCATACCACACACGTGGGGCTTGTTTAAGATCATAGAGTTCCTTATCAAGTTTGTATACATGGTTTGGAAGCTTGGGGTCCTCAAAACCCAAAGGTTGCTTGACATACACCAACTCGTTTAAGGGACCATTAAAAAATGCACTTTTAACATCCCTTTGTTGTAACTTAAAGTTATGATGAGATGCATATGCAAGCAATATACGAATGGATTCAAGACGGGAAATGGTGGAGAAAGTTTCACTGTAGTCGACACCCTCGACTTGGGAGAAGCCTTGAGCCACCAATCTTGCCTTGTTGTGCATAACCATCCCATTTGCATCTTTCTTGTTCTTTAAGATCCACTTTGTCTCGATGGCATTACGACACTCCTTGGGTCATTCCACCAATGACCACACTTTGTTGCACTCGAAGTTCTTCATCCATGGCCTCAAGCCAATCCAGGTATTCGAGCTCTTCATACACCTTTTGGGGCTCTACACAAGAAATGAAACTATTGTGTCCAACAAAGTTAGCCACTTGGTTATGGGTAGAAATGCCCCTTTCAAGATCACCAACAACATTTTCAAGAGTAATCCCTTCACGGATGAGCTTGGCGACCCTTCTTGCTTTACGATGAGCATGAGATTCCTCAATGGATTCTTGAGAAGCTACTTGGTCATCACCACTATTTTGATCCTCGTCTTGACCTTGAAAATGAGCTTGCTGCTCTCCTTGACCTTGCTCGGTATTTTGGGCTTGTTCACCCTCATGAGCTCGACCTTGGTTGTTATGGGGTGAAGGACACCCATCATTTACTTGAGATTGACCTTGATCATGAGTTACCTCTTCAACAATGGCATCTTGATGGCTATGGGGTTGATGTAGATCTTGTGAAGGTGAGGGCTCCACTTGAGTAGAGAATTGTCCTTATCCTTCCACCACAAGGAGTTCCTCAACGGGGCGGAAAAATTCCACACCCATTCTTCTTATGGCTTGAGGAGGAATTTCATCACCTACATCACCTAGATCAATTTGACCCACTTGGGAGCCATTATGCTCATCGAACTTCACATTAGATGATACTATAACTTGTCTGGTGGACTTGTTATAGATCCTATATGAGTGAGAGTCCGATGCATAGCCAACAAAGATACCTTCAACAGTGCGAGGCTCAAACTTAGATAACCGGTTACCTTCCTTGAGAATGTAGCATTTACACCAAAACACCTGAAGGTAGTGAATACTTGGCTTCTTGCCGGTGAGGATCTCATAAGGAGTCATATCCAAATACTTGAGAAGATAGACCCGATTGGCAATATGACAAGCCATAGAGATATCTTTGGCCCAAAAGTTTTATGGGGACTTGAACTCCACAATCATGGTTCTTGCCATATCCATAAGAGTCTGGTTCTTCCTTTCCGCCACAACATTTTGTTGAGGGGTATAAGGAGCGGAATATTGATGCTTGATCCCCTCATCCCCAAGAAACTCATCAAGGGTGTAGTTCTTGAACTCGGTCCCATTGTTACTTCTAATGGCGAAGATCTTCTTATTATGTTGACGTTGCACTTCATTGGCAAAGTTGATGACGGTTTGTTGAGTATCACTCTTCTTCTTGAAAAAATATACCCATGTGTATCTTGAGTAGTCATCGAAAATAACTAAACAATACTTCTTGCCCCAAGATTATCAAAGAATGGAGGACCAAACAGGTCCATGTGAAGGAGCTCCAAGATCCCATCAGAATAGATGGTTCTAGTTGGGGGTGTGCCATCTCATGGAGCTTCCCTTCAACGCATGCCCTACACACACGATCTTTGACAAAACGCACATTATCTTTCAAACCAAGGAAGTGGCCTCCCGTGTGGAGACTTTGCAAAGAACTCATGTTGACGTGGGCAAGACGGCGATGCCAAATCTATCCCCCGTCACCTTTAGCCATTAGGCAAGTCGCGTTAGGTGTGGGTTTCTTATCAAAATCTACCATATACAAACTATTCTCGGCATACCCAACAAAGGCTATAGAGAGATTCTTGCTCCACATGAGAACCACAACCTTCGGGGTAAAGTAGATATTAAATCCCATAAATGTGAGTTGATGAATAGAAAGTAAATTGTATGAAGGGGTTTTGACAAGCATAATGTCCACAATGGATATATCTAGTGTGACCACTACCTTACCCAAACCCAATACCTTAGATGTTAATCCATCTCCATAAGTGACACACATAGTGGAATCATTAGGTCTTGTTTCATCAAGCATCTCATTGCTTCCGGTCATATGACTTGTGGCACCACTATAAAGCACCCATTTTCTTCCACCAGAAGTATAGCCCTACAAGAGAACAATTCTTGGTTTGAGGTACCCATCATTGAATGGGTCCTATTTTGTTAGTCACAAGAATCTTAGGAACCCAAACGGCCCAACGGTAATCATCACCATTAGAGGTCCCTACATATTTAGCATAGACATGACCATCGTAAGATCTCATAAGAACATAGGAAGGATTATATTTTCCCGTGAAATCATTGTGAGAGTGTTTATCACCACTCTTACGGATACTTGGATCCTTCTCTTTTGCCATCTCCCCCTCCTTCACAAAGGTGGTCATTTTGGAAGGGGAGTGGGCACGGTCTTCTTCTTCTTGCTCTTGTGCTTCTTCTTTGACTTGGATGCATATCCAAGTCCTTCTTTAGCCACATTGTCCCTTTGGTTGCTCAAAAGGTCATTTAGGCTTTTCTTGCCTTGTATGCAAGAGACAAGGCCTTTCTCAATTGTAGCTTTCAACTTCTTGTTCTCCTCAAGAAGATCTCCATGCTCACAACAAGGGTTAGTAGAACATGAAGCAATACTAGATGACAAGGTCGAACCATGTTTTGTCACTTGAGTTTGAAGTTGCTCATGTGACTTTGAAAGAGTATAGACTTTTCTCAACAAGGCATCATGTTCCTTCTTGAGTTTCTCAAATCCTTCATTTAGTCTATCATGACCAACCCCAAACCCAAGCTTTTCCTTTTTAAGCACATTAGTTAATGCAATAAGAGATAACCATAGGATGGAAAGCTTCAAGCAAATGATCTCTTCGAGATGGCTCATCTTGAACTTGCACATCATTTCTTCTTTCTTCATTATGTTGGTGTCTTAAAGGTACATAAGAGATACCACTCCAACTTTAGTCTTCAAGACACACTTGCTATAGGCTCAAATCTCACTTGACCAATCTCCGGATCACTCATTGAAACCTTGGTCAACACTTAATCTTCTTCACTTTCTTCTTCTCCCAACCTTGAAGCTAGCATATGGTTCAAGCATTACCTATGGACAAATCCTACAGGTAAAACTCAGTGCAAACATAAGTCCATAAAGATTGTCATTAATTACCAAAACCACACATGGGGTCACACATGCACTTTCACATCCCTTGTGAAGTAGTCACATGCTTGCATGCTAATTGCATATGACATTCCACCGAGAGGGCCCAGAAAATATATATATCATATGGATGGACAAATCCCAGTCTTGATCCATGCGCTTCAACACATACTTTCAGAACATCTAATGCTACCTTTATAACCCCCCAGTTATGAAGCGGCGTTTGATGTCATCAAAGCACTCATCCGGTGATGGTGATTAACACGATCTCATGGTCGAAGGATTAGGTTACTATGCATTTGAAAGCTTGTAGAAAAACAAACTTAATGACTTGATCTTATGATGCTTACTATGGGTGTATGTCCATCACATCATTCTCCTAATGATATGATCTTGTTATTAATAACATCCAATGTCCATGATCAGGAAACCATGATCATCTATTAATCAGCAAGATAGTCTTAACAAGAGACTGACTAGGGACTCTTTTCTGTTTACAAAACACTCAAGTATTAGTATTTACTAATAATATAATTATAGCATGGGTCTAAACATTCATCATAAACAAAAAGATATAATAATAACCATTTTATTATTGCCTCTTTGACATATCTCCAACAGTCTCCCACTTGCACTAGAGTCAATAATCTAGATTACGTAGTAATATACCTAACACCCTTGGCATTCTGGTGTTGGTCATGTTTTGCTCTAGGGAGAGGTTTAGTCACTGGATCTGCCACATTCAGATTAGTGTGTACTTTGCAACTCTTTATGCCGCCATCTTTGACATACTCGCGAATAGCATGGAAACGCAACTTGATGTGCTTTAGCTTGCTGTGTGACCTTGGCTCCCGTGCATTAGCTATGGAACCCATGTTGTCACAATAGATGGCCATCGGGTCCAATGCACTAGCAACCACACCAAGCTCAGTTTCCTTCATCCATATCATTTCTTGTGCAGCCTCTGAAGCAACTATGTATTTTGATTCAGTTGAAGAATTTTCCACAAGGATTTGCTTGGCACTCCTCTAGCTCACTGCAGCACCATTCAAAATAAATACGTATCCAAACTATGACTTCGAGTCATCCGGAACGGTGTTCCAACTAGCATCAGTGTAACTGTTTACAACAAGATGTTCATCACCTCCATAAGAAAGAACCATATCCTTAGTCCTATTCATGTACTTTAGGATTTTTTTGACCGCTGTCAAGTGTTCCATTCCAGGATCACTTTGATATCTGCTAGTCAAACTAACAACATGTGCTATATCCGGTCTTGTACACAACATGTCATACATGATAGAACCTATGGTTGATGCATAGGGGATTTTACTCATCTTCTCTCTATCTTCTCTCATAGCTGGACTTTGAGTCTTACTGAAGGTCTTACCTAGCAACATGGGCAAGAACCCTTTCTTTCTTTCTTCCATTCTAAACTTCTTTAGAACCTTATCCAGGTATTTACCTTGTGAAAGCGCTATTAAGCGTCTTGATGTATCTCTATAAATCTTGATGGCTAAAATGTATGCCACTTCGCCAAGATCCTTCATTGAAAAACTATTATTCAAATAGTCTTTGGTACTTTCAAGAAGTTCTATATCATTCCCAATCAACAATATGTCATCCACATATAGTATTAGGAATGCTATAGAGCTCCCACTCACTTTCTTGTAGATACAAGCTTCTCCATAAGTTTGTATAAATCCAAAGTTTTTGATCACCTTATGAAAACGTTGATTCCAACTCTGAGATGCTTGCTTCAGTCCGTAAATGGAGCGCTGAAGCTTGCATACCTTGTCAGCATCTTTAGGATCAACAAAAACTTTGGGTTGTACCATATACAACTCTTCCTCAATTCACCATTAAGGAATGTCGTTTTGACATCCATCTGCCAAATCTCATATTCGAAATATGCAGCGATTGCGAACAAAATACTCACAGACTTTAGGTTCGCTACTGGTTAGAAAGTCTCATCGTAGTCAACCCCTTGACTTTGTTGGAACCCTTTCGCGACAAGTCGAGGTTTATAGACTATAACATTACCATCAGCATTTGTTTTTCTTTTAAAGATCCATTTGTTCTTGATAGTCGTGCAGCCATCCGGTAAGTCCATCAAAAGTCCATACTTGGTTTTTGTGCATGGATCCCATTTCGGATTTCATGGCTTCTTTCCATTTGTCGGAATCTGGGCTCATCATAGCTTCCTCATACGCCACCGGGTCATCGAACTTGTCCACCAACATAACATTCAACACAGGGTCATACCAATCAGGAGTGGCACGAACCCTTGTTGCCTTCGAGGTTCAGCAGAAACTTCATTTGAAGTTTCATGATCATCATCATTAGGTTCCTCTCTTATTGCTGCAGGCGGCACAGAAACATCTTCCAGTGCTGCGCAACTCTCAAATTCGAGAGAAGGTTCAACAACCTCGTCGATTTCTACTGTCCTTCTAGTCACTTCTTTCGAGAGAAACTCCTTCGCAAGAAAGGATCCATTCTTAGCAACAAAAACTTTGCCTTCAGATCTATGATAGAAGGTATACCCAATTGTTTCTTTAGGGTATCCTATGAAGACGAATTTTTCTGCTTTGGGTTCAAGCTTGTCAGGTTGTAACTTCTTTACATACACTTCGCAACCCCAAACTTTAAGGAACAGCAACTTAGGTTTCTTACCAAACCACAATTCATACGGTGTTGTTTCAACGGATTTAGATGGTGCCCTATTTAAAGTGAATGCGGCTATCTCTAATGCATAACCCCAAAACGATAACGGTAAATCTATAAGAGACATCATAGACCAAACCATATGTAAGAGAGTTCGATTACGATGTTCGGACACACCATTACGCTATGGTGTTCCAGACGGTGTCAACTGTGAAAGCATTCCGCATTTATTTAAATGCATACCAAACTCGTAACTCAGATATTCACCTCCATGGTCAGAATGCAGAAACTTAATGTTCTTGTTACGCTGATTTTCTACTTCACTTTGAAATTCCTTAAACTTCTCTAAAGTTTCGGACTTATGTTTCATAAAGTACACATACCCATATCTACTCATGTCATCCATGAAAGTAAGAACATAACGATATCCACCGCGTGATGCTACACTCGTTGGGCCGCACACATTGGTATGTATTATTTCCAGTAAGTCCATAGCTCGCTCCATTATCCCAGAGAATGGAGTCTTAGTCATTTTTTCCATTAGACATGTTTCGCATCTTTCAAGTGATTCAAGAAGTCCATGGGAATGGAGTTTCTTCATGCGCTTCACTCCAATGTGACCAAGACGATAGTGCCACATGTATGTAGAATTATCATTATTTTTTATTCGTTTAGCATCTATGTTGTGAACATGTGTATCACTACTATCGAGATTCAATAACAATAAACCATTCATCTCAGGTGCATTACCATAAAAATATTACTCATATAAATCAAACAACCATTATTCTCAGACTTAAACGAGTAATTGTCTCGAAATAAACAAGACCCAGAAATAATGTTCATGCTTAATGCAGGCACCAAATAACAATTATTCAAGTTCAAAACTAATCCTGAAGGTAGATGAAGAGGGAGTGTGCCGACGGTGATCACATCAACCTTGGAGCCATTTCTAACGCGCATCGTCACCTCGTGTCTCGCCAGTCTTCATTTATTCCGCAGGTCTTGTTTCGAGTTACAAATATGAGCAACCGAACCAGTATCAAATACCCAGACACTACTAAGATTACTAGTAAGATACACATCAATAACATGTATATCAAATATACCTTTCTTCTTGATGTTGTCGTTCTTCAGATCTGCTAGGTACTTGGGGTAGTTGCGCTTCCAGTGACCTTACCCTTGCAGTAAAAGCACTCAGTATTAGGCTTAGGACCAGCCTTGGGCTTCTTAGGAGATGCGAAAGCTTTCTTGCCGTCCTTCTTGAAGTTTCCCTTGTTCTTAGGCTTTCCCTGTGTATTATTGACCATCAACACCTGGTGCTCTTTCTTAATCTCCACTTCAACAGTTTTTAGCATGAAGAAGAGTTCAGGTAACGTCTTGTTAATGCAATGCATATTGTAGTTCATCACAAATTTCTCATAACTAGGTGATAGTGATTAGCGGACACGATGAATCCCCAACGCATTAGGAATCATTATTCCCAATTCTTGGAGCATGTTTGCATTCCTAGACATTTTGAGCATGTGCTCGCTAACGGAGCTGCCCTCTTCCATTTTATAGCTAAACAACTTCTCGAAGGCCTCATAGCTCTCCATGACCGCATGAGTCTCAAAAATCAACTTGAGCTCATTGATAATATCAAAGGGGTCATGGTGCTCAAAGCGATTCTAAAGCTCCGATTCTAAACCGTATAGGATGGCACACTGAATTGTGGAGTAGTGATTCTTTCGAGTGACAAAAATATTTTTAACATCATCGGGAGCATCCTCTGTAGGTGGGTCACCTAGTGGTGCATCGAGCACATAGGTCAACTGACTAGCACTAAGGACAATCCTCAATCCACATAACCATTTTATGAAGTTGCATCCATTGTTTTTCAACTTTTCTTTCTCTAGGAATGCATTAAAGTTGATGGAGGGGTTCACCATGATCTACAACATATTTGCAAAGAGTTTAGACTAAGTTTATGACAAATTGATTTCAAATTTAATTCTTAAATTAACTAGGTGAACTCCCACTCAAAACAACATCCCTCATGTTTCCTTAATGATTACACGAACCAAATCCACTACACCAAGTCCGATCTTCACGAGAGAAGATGTAGCTTCAAAGGCGAATAATCAACACGTTCATCATATCATTCATACGACTCATGCTTTACCTTTCGGTATTCCGTGTTTCGAGACCATGTTTGTACATGCCAGGCTTGTCAAGATTAACCTTAGTATCCGCATGTGCAAATCTAGCTTGCACCAGTTGTATGCACACGTAGAATCTATGACACCTGATCATCACGAGATGCTTCGAAATGACGAGTCTTAGCAATGGTGCCTACTAAGGACGAACACTTTATTTCTTGATATTTTAGTGAGAGGGATCATCTTATAATGCTACCGTCGCGATCTAAGTAATACAAAATGCAGAAAAAAGATTAACATCACATGCAATTCATAATATTTTACATGATATGGCCTTTCTTCTTTAGCCTTTGATCTCCATCATCACTAGCGTGGTGTCAAGGTCAGTGGCGCTGCTTCATGGTTCTCCATCACTTAACATCAACTATTACAACTACTTGGAATAAAGCTACTACATGATGAATAGACACACAACCCTTAACAAATATTAAAGACAACCATTAGGGTCCTGCCGGTTGCCATATTACAATAAGGATCATTGCATACATCAAATATATTCACATTCACATCGTGTCCATATCACATCACATGCCCCTGCAAAAACAAGTTAGACGCCTCTAATTTTCTTTGCATGTTTTATGTGGCTTGGGGCTTTCGTATAATAATCGATCTTACCTACGAACAAGAACCACAACGCTGATACAAGTGTTGTGAGATGCTAATTGTAAATTGAATCTTAACTATGGTGGGAGAGACATACACCCGCAAAGCCACTTGTGCAATGCAAGTTGCACGTCAAGCATGGAGCAAGTCTAATGTGCAAGGACATATAAGGTTAGCCCGAGCCGCTTCATCCCACCATCCTGCAAGATGCAAAGTACACGTGAAGACTACGCCAACAAAAGCATCAAGGCCCACAAAACCATTGTGTTCTACTTGTGCAACAGATCTATGCATAGACACGCCTCTGATACCACTGTAGGGTGCATCGCAGGGAAAAAATTCTACCGCAACAACGAACAAAACCAAGCTCTAATCTATGGAAAAGCCAAGATCTAATCTATGGGATAAGTGCAACGAGATAGATCTATACTAACCCTTGTAGATCCAAAACCTTGTTCGAGATCGGATCTCGTGGTTGATGTTGACGATCACTTGCTGATCTCAAGATCGAGTAGATGATCCTTCTGGCTCTGTTCCGGTAGCGCTTCCGCACTCAGCCACATGTATGGAGTTTATGAAGACGATCCTCTCCCCGTTCCAGCGAGCAGTGGAGGTAGTAGATCTCCACATAATCCTAGCAGCACAATGACGTGGTGGTGGGGAATTTCTGCAGGGCTTCGCCTAAGCCACAACAGGAGCAAGGAGGAGGGAGTGGCGGCTAGGGTTTGGGGTTGAGGGCCAAGGGGGAGGCGCCCCACCCCTCTTTATATAGAGGGGGTGCGGCCTAGGGTTCCCACACCTTGGCCCACCTCCAAGGGTCAGTGCATAAGGGGAAGGGGGAAGGGTTCCTTCCCCCCAAGTCTTATCCCCTATTATCTAGGGATTTATGTTTATCTCTTCGTAGAACCTTCTGGAACATTCCAAAAACTTCTAGAAGCTTCAAACAAAACTCCGAAACTTTTCCGAACCCCAGAATGACTTGTATTATATGAATCCTATTCTCCAGACCATTCTGGATCTCCTCGTGATGTCCTGGATCCAATCCGATACTCTGAACAACATTCCGTCTCCAACTCATATTCTATATCTACCTAAACAACATCGAACCTTAAGTGTGTCACCCTAAGGTTCGTGAACTATGCAGACATGATCGAGACACCTCTCCGATCAATAACCAATAGCGGGACCTAGAGATCCATCATGGCTCCGACATATTCAACGATGACTTCATGATTGATAGAACAATTTACATACAACACTGATTCCCTTTGTCCCACGATACTCTACTTATCCGAGGTTTGATCATCGGTATCTCCATACCTAGTTCTACCTCGTTACTGATAAGTACTCTTTACTAATTCTATGATGTGGCATCCCTTGTGACCTAGTCACATGCTTGCAAGCTCATTGGATATGACATTTCACCGAGAGGGCCCAGAGCATATCTATTTGTCATATGGATGGACAAATCCAAGTCTTGATCCATGCGCTTCAACACATACTTTCAGAATACCTAATGCCACCTTTATAACCACCCAGTTACGAAGCGGCGTTTGATGTCATCAAAGGACTCATCCGGTGATGGTGATTAACATGATCTCATGGTCGAAGGATTAGGTTACTATGCATTTGAAAGCTTGTAGCAAAAGGAACTTAATGAATTGATCTTATGCTATGCTTACTATGGGTGTATGTCCATCACATCATTCTCCTAATGATATGATCTTGTTATTAACAACAACCAATTTTCATGATTAGGAAACCATGATCATCTATTAATAAACAAGCTGGTCTTAACAAGAGGCTTACTAGGGACGCTTTTATGTTTACAAAACACACAAGTATTAGTGTTTCCTAATAATACAATTATAGCATGGGATGTAAACATTCATCATAAACACAAATATGTAATAATAACCATTTTATTATTGCCTCTTGGGAATATCTCCAACAATCTATCCTCAGCAGTGGGAATGGATCTTTCGGACATGCCTTATTCAGGTTCGTTTAATCGATACACATATTCCGCACCACTGCTAAGTTCGCGTCATCTTTCTTCTTTTCTAATATCACCAGATTAGACAGCCAATCGGGTATAGTACTTCCATGATAAACCAGGCTGCAAGGAGCCGACCTATATCGTCACCAATGAGTTTTCTCTTGTCTTCAACGAAGTAGTGGAGAGGTTGCTTCACCGGCTTTGCGCCGGCTCTGACATGCAAAGAGTGATCGGCCAGCTCCCTCGGCACACCGTGTAGATCTTGTGTGGACCAAGCAAAGATATCCCGATTCTCACGGAGGAAGCTGACGAAATCGCTTTCATATTTATCGCCAAGGCCCACACCAATAGTCATGGTGTGCTCTAGGAAATGATCATCAACTGATACCTTCTTGGTATCTTTTGTCGGCTGAAACAACACACTACCATGCGGGTTACTTAGATCTGGCATATTCAGATGTGCGGACTGGGCCAGTGCCCACAACTTCTTGGATCCTTTTCTATTTTTGCGCAATCACCAGTGACTTGTCCAGGTTTGACCCGGCTGAGTCACACTCCATAGAGCGCCTAAAGTCCCCTGCTATGTTGATGACCCCATTTGGTCCAAACATCTTCATCTTTAAGTAACTAATGTGATCACTTGCCATAAACTTTGGAAGAGCGGGCATGTTGAGTAATGCATGGTAGCTGCTATCCAAATCCACAACTTCAAACTCCAAGTTCTCTTTCTGACAATTCTCCCTCGTGCCGAATAACACATGAATTCGGACTTTGCCAATAGGCTCACAGGATAAACTTGGCACGATACCATGGAAAGTGGTCTTTACACCGGGAGCATATTCTCTGAGACTCCCAACTTGTGCATGGTGTCCTTATACATTATATTTATATTGTTGTCATTGTCAATCAACACCTTGGAAAATTTCACATTGATGTTCGGCCCGATGAAAGTTGGGTCAAGCACCAGTGCATATAATCTAGGACTCGGCATGAGCCTGGGATGATCCTTGGAACTCCACGTGATCTCTTGGTTAGACCAATGCATGTACCTCAGCATAGCTGGCATAACCGCATTGACTTCCATATGTCTTTGCTGCACACTTTGCCTATCAACTTCTTCCGTGGTAAACACACAATAAGCTTGATGGTGGTCCTTGTACTCATTTCTCCCGTTATTGCCGGGGTTTCCTCGGTTCCCCTGATTCTGGTTCTCCACCTGATGCACCGCATCCCTTCTGTCGTGACTCTCATACCTCAGCCGGGGTGGAGGCAACATCATTTGTTGAGCATTTGCTCCTGTAAGCTGATGCTGCCGAGGTTGCTGAGGGGGCCCCATGTTACCATGCTCTGGGTTACTTTGTCCGGCACGCTGAAACCACTCACACTGCCAGGTTGTATGATTCGCTAGCTTACTCAGATTTGGTGTGTGGAACTTGCATGGTTGATCTATCATAGCCTCATATGTATACCTCAGCCTATCTTTCCTTGCTTGCCCTTGCTTTTTCTGTTCACTAGTCCAAGGCTTCTTGCCATCATTTTTCGGTGCCCAATGTTGGGCACCACTTTTTTTCGCTGGATATTCCCAACTCTGGGTTGATCTTGATATACATCAGCAACATGATGTGAACCATATCTGTAATTTGGCCTTTCTTCCCTTCTCTCACCCTGGTAATCATTTCACCGGGTTGACCCGGCTCCATCATGGGGGTAATATTCCTCATTTCACTCATTTGATACAAACCGAGGTTATGTTGGGTCACCTAGTGCATACGAGTCAGCGATTCTAATTGTATCGGCCAACGTAGTTGGCATATCCCTTTGCAACTTCTGCCATAACACACTTCCATACCTTCACCCTTGTGCAAACCTGGCGATGGCTTGTGACTCAATTACACCTTCGCATGAATTGCGCATGTTGCACCACCGAGTTAAAAACTCGTGGTCTGTCTCATTCAGTCTCTGCCTGCACATCGCCAATTGCGGTGGCCTATTCGACCTCTTGTAGGTGCTGGTGAAATTGCTGATAAACATTTTGTCAACACCCGGATTTTTAATCCCAGATGCCTGTTATGCCATACATCGCAATACTAGGATTGCCATTTTTGCGAGACATAAGAGATTGGATATCACAGTACATCATCCATTACAAACCATAATAAGGTCTTACACAATTAAAGGATCTCATGATCCAGTCTTAGTACAAACAAGCAGGGGAATAATAAGCGTCGCGGTGGGCTCCATCTTCAGTGTCACAGGAAATGCTGATGATGGGAGATGATCCTAATTGTCGTAGCCGTCTTACTGTCCATCTTCCTGATAGTACTCCTCATAGTCTGGCTACGGGAATAGCCAGGGACAAAGCCATGAGTACTCTTTAAGTACTCGCAAACCATCACTAACAAGTAAGGTAATTCTAGTAGGAAAATGCTAAGCTCTAAGTTTATTTACAAAGGCTAATTTGAAACCTAAGCTGAGTTTAGAAGTAAAGAAAGCTAATTTAATGTTCTAAATCACTTAACTGGGAAACTAGTTTTCATGTTCACAACCCAGTTGTGGTCAAGTAAAAGTCACGAATCCTTTCATAAGTCATTTTGAAAACATCTGACGACGGAACAGTATAGCCACTCCAACTGTCCATGAACGCGGACGTGGCTATTCGAATAGTTTGACACTCTGTAGAGGTGGTACACTTTCACCACGAAATTCGATACATCCATCAGGGATAACCCTGAATCATCATACTTAGTATGTGGATAATCAATCATAACCTTTCAATTACACACCCTAATATAGGCACCTCCCCTATGTGCTTGGCCTCCCAGCCATGGCCATCTGCCATCCCGGGCACTGCATAGGTGGACAACATCGAGATGTAGCCTCAACTAAAACCTCTCCCGCGAGGGAACCCATACTAATGCATATAAACTTCCGGCTAGGCCTTACCCAATTCAAGTATTGTGGTTGTACGGTAAACTTGGAATGGTATCGCATCCGAACCCAACCATCCGTTTTTATAAAGGGCTAAAGCTTAGGCCACAACATTTTCATCATCATAAACCATTTGTGTTTCTCAACACATGTCAAAACATCTCAATAGAATGACTCATCATTCTTAGGATTTCATAATCATTTTCACCAAGTATTCCCATCTAAAGTGATCACGTTTTATGCTTAGCACTAGCACTAAGGTTAAGAGTGTTCACTAATGAGGGGTGCTAATCTTCAATCTCATTCCATAGAATGCCATCTAAGTATAACTAGATAGGCCAAGTTTTATACTCTTTATGCTATCTATAAGAAAAGTAAAGAACTTTGGTAAAGTAAGAAAGTAAAGCTTGCAAGTAAAACTTGGGATGGGCATAAATCTAAATGGTATAACCAAAGCATGCTTAAGGCATTTGCTTAAGTTAACAAATTGGCAAGTGTTAACTTGCTTAGTTCTAGCTTGCATTGTTAATGATGGCTTGCAAGTATTATCTTGCCAATAATAGCTTGTCTTGGTTGGTGAAGTGGTTGAAATTCTCCTCGTCTTCTTCGTGGTAGAACTCCTCCTCCTCGTAGACTTGGTCAGTACTATGGTCTATAAATGAATACGGGGTACACAATAAACACACAATATTTAATTAGTCTATTTAACACCCTAAGGCACACACTTGAGGATCTAGTATTATCACAAATATCACAAGATTTAAAGAACTAGTTTCATTATCTTATTTGAGAAAAGTAATTTCTACTCATTGAATTTAATTAAGATTTAATATTATCCAATTAGAATATGGGATCATGTGGACACATGTCATCACCACATGTTCTAAAACATGGGAATGTGATTTAAAGGGTTGGTCACATTTTATAAAGTTTAAGTTTATTTTTCAAATGATTTAAGTGACTAGAAATGCCCTAATAGCATTCGTTTGGTACTAGGCCAATGTCACTGCATGCCAACCTAAATATTTTTACATATTCAGATACGTATCACCAAATGTGGTTTTTGAAAGTTGGAATCAACTCAAAAGCTATTATGGTTGATTTTTAAAAAATGTTTAAATGTAGAAAAGTCTCTGTCTGGTTATTTTTGCTATAGATTATCTCTAACTCCAAATGACTTAAATCCAACATGCTTGGATAGATATTGTAATTATAGTTCTAACTAAATTTGAATCATGTCATTTGGTTAAGTAAATCTTTCTAAATAGATTTTTTAATCTAGGCACAGAATCTAATTTAAACCTAAATGGAATAAATACTAATTTGAATCTTAGGGCCAGCGCGGGAAAACTAACGGGCCGCCCAATGGCGCTCCGTGATGCAGAGGGCGACTGACAGGGTGGTCCTACACGGCAGCGGCTGCTATTCAACAAAATGTTACGGGGAATTCTCAATGGTGCGATTAGAACAAGAATCGACGACCCTGGTTCATCGTTTCCGGTGAACAGCTTCGGCGAGAACGAACCCTAACACGGCACGGTGAGGGTCTACAGTGGCTCACCTTGGCTCTAGCTAGGCATGGCGATGGGGGCGATCATACTAGGAGACGACGGCGGTCCTAGGCGTGGTCGTGGCGGCTCCTGGGGCAACTCCAATTGACGATGCCTCTTCTCCTCTGCTGCGGCTAGCTCCAGCGAAATTCTAGCGAACTGCAGCTTGATTGGATCTGGGGAGAAGTGTGGGGTGGTCAGTGGTGATAGGGGAGTGGAATGGTGTGAGAATGAGGCTGGGGGAGGCCTCCTTTTGTAGGCTCGACGACGGGACAGCGACATGGTCAGGCGGTGGTCGCGACACAGCAACTGGCTGCTATCGGCATGGCTCCGAGCGGTGGTTGACGTAGTGCTCCCTGGCGGTCCTCTACGGCATAATGGCGCGGCTAGGGGCGGTGGCATTTGGTCGGGCGCAGATCGTGCTCTACGCGGCCAAAGCGGCATTCGACACGGCGCATGGTGGCTACGGGTCAAGCGGCGGCGAACAGGCATGTCCATGCTGCTATTAGAGTCCTGGCGAAGCGGTGCGCGGGGGCTGTGGTCGAGGCGCGGCGTGTGCACGCTTGTCGGGCATGGCGCTCTGGCGCGTGCTCGGCATGGCGCATACACGGTGGGCGTGGTCTCGCTGGGGGTGGTCCACGGCCTGGCTGTCATCGAGGGGTGGACAGGGAGAGGTGGTAGACTGTGGCAATCGTCCTAGACATGGCGGGATACAGAGGGGCGCTCCGGGCTGAACGGTCCATGGTCGACGACGGTGACCATCTTTAGGCGGCGCTCTACTGGCGCAGCGGCGAAGGGGGTGCAGTCTGGGGCTGGGTTAGGGTAAGAGGGGACAAGAGGAGTGTAATGGGGCAAATGCATTGAAGGATCACTACTCAAACAGTAGAATTAGGCTAGAGTTTATTCTGTGTCTGCAAGGTCTTCGGTCAAATGGCCGCAAGAAATTCAAATTCGAATATTTGAAAGATTTTTGGTGGGTGTGTTGGTCCTAAGCTTGATCATCTGTAGTTGCTTGGGTTTGGCAAATGGAGTTTGTTTAGTGGTTTTTTGAGAAAGTGGGATCTTCCCATATATATTGAATTCAATTTTCCAATGTCATTTAAATTGTCTTGCTAAAGGTTCCTGTAAATTTGTAAGGTGGGCCTTGGTACATCTTCACTTGGTCTAGCAAGGGGTGAAAAGAGTTGAGAATTGTTTTGTTTGGAAATGACTTCTAGGAACACCTAAAGTGGCCTAGTAGATTAAAATGGTCAAAATGACCATCTGCATGATTTAATCTTATTTGATTTCTTTTTCTTTGGATTTTGTTTTTAAATGGTGTAGATGATGTGTCATTCACCTCTAAACCATTTCATATCATTTAGATCGCTCAAACATGGTATTTCCAAACAATTCTACACTAATGCAACCCACATGCATTCATTAATCATTTTATTAATAAAAAACTTTTTGTTAACCCAAAATTGGGTGATTAGAATCTTGATAACCTTGATTAAAGTTTTGGGATATTACAAACCTTCCCCCCTTAAACAAAATCTCGTCCCGAGATTTAAGAAAAACTAGGAACTAAAGAGATCTGGAAACTCAATCCTAATGTAATCTTCTTGCTCCCAGGTAGCTTCTTCTTTGGTGTAGTTGCTCCATTGGATCTTGAGAAACTTGATACTCTGGGTCCTGGTGGTTCTGAAGGCTTCTTCCAAGATACGGATGGGCACTTCGCGATACGTCAAATCCTTGTTGATATCAATGGCTCGGTGATCGATGTTCTTGAAAACTTTGGTCTTCTCCGGAACTTCTAAGCACTTGCGAAGTAACGAGATGTGGAACACATTATGGATGGCTGACATCTCCTCTAGTAGTTCCAGTTGATACGATACTTCTCCTCGGCGATTCAGAATCTTAAAGGGTCCAATATATCTGGGGGCTAACTTTCCTTTCATACTAAAACATTCTGTTCCCTTTAGTGGTGAAACCTTGAGATACACAAAAATCTCCGACATTGAAGGTCAGGTCTCTACGTCTCTTGTCGGCATAACTCTTCTGTCTGGATTGGTCGGTCTTGAGGTGCTCATGGACTTTGTGAACCTTCTCTTTGGCTTCTCGTAGGATATCGGGTCCAAAAATCTCACTCTCTCCTACTTGCGACCAATTCAAGGGGGTACGGCACTTCCTTCCATATAAGAACTCAAATGGGGCCATTTGCAAACTGGCTGGATAACTGTTGTTGTATGAGAATTCTGCGAAAAGCAGACAATCTTCCCATTTTGATCCATACTCTAACACACGCTCTCAACATATCTTCTAAGATTTGGTTGACTATTTTAGTCTGTCCATCGGTCTGCGGGTGACAAGCTGTGCTGAAATTTAACTTGGTTCCTAATCGTTCTTGGACTTTTTGCCAAAATCTTGAGGTAAATTGGGTTCCTCGATCAAATACTATTGTCTTGGGGGTTCCTTGCAAACTGACAATTCTAGCAATGTACAACTCTGCTAGCTTAGAACTCTAGTAGATTGTCTTGACAGGTATAAAATGGGCTACCTTGGACAGTCTATCAACTATGACCCAAATTGAGTCATTTCTCCTACTAGAAGTAGGCAAACCGGTGATAAAGTCAATTCCGACGGAATCCCATTTCCATTCCGGAATCTCCAATGGTTGCAACAATCCTGCGGGTCTCTGATGTTCCGCTTTGACTCTCTCACAGATATCACACATGGCAATGTAGCTTCCGATTTCTCTCTTCATCTTGTGCCACCAAATTTCTCCTTCAAATCCTAATAGATATTTGTCCCTCCGGGATGGATAGAATAAAGAGTATCATGAGCTTCTTGCATGATGACTTGCTTCAACTCCGAATCTGCTGGCACACAGATACGTCCTTTGTACCACAAAAATCCTTCTTCATCTTCAGTAAATCCGGGTACCTTTCCTGTACCAATACGATGTTTGATTCCGTCGATACTTGCATTTCCCTTCTGGGCTTCCTTGATTTGACTGATCAAAGTGGGTTGAAGTTCAAATCTAGCTAAAAATCCTTTGCTAACTAGCTCCATTCTAAACTGCTCCAACTCTTCATGCAAACTTGGCTGGCTCTCTTTGATCATGGTGTTTAATCTACACGGCAATCTGCTAAGAGCATCCGCTACCACATTGGCTTTGCCGGGGTGAATGTCAAGGTCATAATCCTTGATTAACTCTATCCATCTCCTTTGCCTCATATTTAGCTCCTTCTGGGTGAAAATATACTTCAAGATCTTGTGATCTGAATAAATCTCACAGCGGTTACCCATAAGATAATGACGCCATGTCTTCAATGCTAAAACTACGGCTGCTAGTTCAAAATCAAGGGTAGGGTAGTTTTGCTCATGCTGTTTTAGTTGTCGAGACAGATATGCTATGACTTTGCCTTCTTGCATCAACACATATCCGAGACCAATCTTGGATGCATCACAATACACATCAAACGGTTTCATGATATCTGGCATAATCAATATTGGGGTTGAAATCAATCTCTTCTTGAGTTATTGGAAACTTGCTTCACATTTGTCGGTCCATTCAAACTTCTTGTCTTTCTTCAAAAGTTGGGTCATCGGTCTTGCGATGCTCGAAAACCCTTCAACGAACTTGCGGTAATATCCTGCTAATCCGAGAAATGCACGGACTTGGGTTTGAGTGGTTGGGGCTTCCCATGCTTCAACATCTCTGATCTTGGCGGGATCAATAGCGACTCCTCCTGCCGACACAATATGTCCTAGGAATCCTACTTCTTTCAACCAGAACTCACATTTGCTAAACTTAGTATACAACTGATGCTCTCTCAGGGTTTCAAGGACAATTCTTAGATGTTGCTAATGGTCTTCTTCTGACTTGGAATAGATAAGAATATCGTCGATAAAAACAATGACAAACTTATCCAGAAAGTTCGTAAAGATCTTATTCATGAGATTCATGAAATAAGCGAGGGCATTGGTTAATCCAAAGACATGACCGTATACTCATACAATCCATATCTGGTGGTAAAGGCGGTCTTTGGAATATCCGTTGCACGAATCTTGAGTTGATGATAACCAGTCCTAAGACCAATCTTAGAGAACACTCTGGCACCAGTCAACTGATCAAACAGATCCTCAAACTTGGGAAGTGGGTACTTGTTCTTGATGGTGACATCATTCAGCTTCCGGTAATCCGTGCACAAACGGTTACCTCCAACTTTCTTGTCCACAAACAAGACAGGTGATCTCCATGGCGAAGCGCTTGGTTGAATCAAACCTTTTGCCTTCGTAGCATCAAGTTGCTTCTTCAGCTCCACTAGTTCAGATGGGTTCATGCTATAGGGTCTCTGTGCTAGGGGTCCAGTTCCAGGAAATAGTTCAATAATGAACTCGATATCCCGATTCGGGGGCATACCGGGCAATTCATCTGGGAATACGTCGGGGTATTCACAGACTACTCTGACTTGGTCTATGGTTGGTACGGCTAGACTCTTGTTGCACTTGAACTGATGGGGTAAGGTTTTAGATATATGCTCTACTGATACTCTAGAGCTACTGGTCATGTTTATGGCTTTTTTGGCACAGTCGATCAATCCTTTATGTGTAACATCCCAATTTCGGCAACCCTGATTAGTTGTCCAGAATGCAACAATCAGGGGGAACAAAAACTTTTTCTTGTTTAATGCTAAGTGTTTCCTTGTTGTTTGGATATGCTTATGCATATGAATGTGTATTAGATGATATCCCCCTTACCTTAACCCGAGTTGACAAAAGCTATTTAACAAAACTATCTTGGCTTATTCTCCATATTCCCAAATGTTCTGGCATTTCAAACACCTGTGCCAAGATGCTTACGTAACCAAAACTATTTTTTTAGTTTCTATTGATAAAACCATGGAGAGTTATATAATATAATCTCCTTATGTTTTCAAGACAGAACCTTCAACTCCTCTTATCTCTAGGATCTCCAAAACCTTTTTTAAGCTTATGGATTTTGCTCTTGGTAGAGATACCAAGGACCTTACCTTGTTCAAACTCCAACCTATTTCAAAGTACCCATCCTTACCTCAAGCTAAGCTTGATGGTAACCCTTATAGTAGTTGTTTTATTTGCAAGTTGAGTTGCCTTGATCTATTGTTTGACTTGTTTGCTTAGGAAGTAGTATGATCCACTCTAGGAGGTCATTCTCTAGGATCAAGGTACTTTAAGGTCACCAAACCCTAAGCAAGAATACACTCTGGATCTGATCCCTAGCTATTAAGTGATCATCTAAAACCCCTAACACCCACTAGTTCTTGATGGTTTTGCAGGCAAGATAACTTTTCCTGCAAATCTAGTCATCATGCAAACTTTGCTAGAAGCTCACACCACCATCCAACCTCCTATGGACCCAATCTTTTCATGGTTGTGTTCTACTCACATAGGTCTATCATTACCTACTTCACTTATTCCAAGTCTACCCTTGAGCTATTTAAACCCACAAGGTTTTCAAGGCTAGTTGATAATGTTCTTTGGCAGGCTTATTTTATTCAGAGTTTGAAATCTTGTCTTGGTGAGATCAAGCAGGATCAAGCTCAAACCTCTGTACCATGTTGATGAGCATCACTTGGTCTATCCATCTATATATCCCATGCCCCAAGGGGAGCTCTGAGCTCCAAGACCCAACCTAGTTTTAAGGGTATGAAATTAACATCACCCTAGATCCTTAATCTAAAGTATTTCCCCAAAATCAACTTGGATTCTCCAATCCCAAGGGTGAAAATGCTTGCTACACCTTGTCTACATCATCTACCTTGGTAATCAAGATTTATCAATAATTATCCCTATTTATTATGGACCAAAACTATTTAATTCCCTTAAAAAGGCAAAACCACCAAAACCTCTCCCATAAAGGAAAGTTTGGTTTTTGCCAAAACACTTCCTCAACTTTTGAATCCTTTAAGTCCCACATATCATACCCATCCTCCCACTTCAAAAATAACTATTTTTGAAGAGCTTGACTATTTCTTTTTGCCCTTTTTCTTAAATGGCAAAAACAAGAAATAATCCTTTAAAAATACTTTCCTAGCTCAATAAATTCCAACAAAATTCCCCAATATGTAATATGGTATCTAGGACCATTTCCCACCAAAATATCACCTTGCCTTATGTAAGAATATCAAATGATCTTCTAGAAACTACTTCTGCCCTTTCTAAATAAATGGATTTAAGTGGCCTTTATATCCTTGGAAAAATCCCAAATAATTCCTGGATATCTATCTTGACCTCATCTACCCACTAGTGTAATTTCCCCATCTTGCACAATGGAAATTTTGAGGCTTTCTTCATAGTCATCTATTTGATCAAAATCGCCAAGGAGACAAATCATCAAATCAAAAACCCATCAAATCTATATCCTTTGGTCAATCAAACTTGCATAGCACACCTCTTCACCCTCTGGTCGAAATGCACTGTAGCACCACTGTAGCAAACCTCTTCCCCTTGTCTTTAGTGCTTGGAGCTAAATAGAGGGTGAGAGAGTGTGGTAATTGGAATTGGTGGACAATGTTGCTGCAGCAGGCCAACCACCTCTCCCAGCACGACAAGATTCCCCTCTTACCCCTCCCCACCGAGCCCTCGACCAATCACTAGCAAGCATCCCCTCTCTCCCATACCCAAATGAGTAAATTGGCTCATCTACTCCTCCCTCTTGGTATATATGGCCAGAGGCCTTCCCCAGCTCTCCCCTGCCCTCATTTGCAACCTCCCACTCCACTCACCAACCCGGAGAAACCATCTCTCTCTCCCATGCTCTGCCCTTCTCGAGAGAGAGCAAGGGAGAAGCTTCGGCCTCCCCCGTCTACCGAGCAAGGGACTCCCCCTACTGCCCCTCCCCCTCTGCATGTTTGCTCCCAGGACCCCCAAGTCCCCCTGCATCTAACCCTACTCCCCTTTTGGCCAGTGACCGCCTCTTTCGTTGCTGGCGTCCAGCTCCGACGAGATCTCCCTCGGGCGTCCTCGCGCGAGCCATGCACCGCCGTCGAACCCGCCCTTGCCGCCCACCGTTGAGGTCACCGTCGTCCACCGCGTCGCCTCAGCACCTCCCCGGCGTCCCTACGCGCCCCAGGTGAGCTCCCCGCCGTCGCCCGAGCCTCCCTAGGGTTTCCTCCCTCTGTTGCCGGTGTGAGGTAGAAGACGCCGCGGGAACCGTCGATCCCGACTTGATCAAACGGCCCACGGTCTCCCGTAACGTTTCGGCCACTGCGGTCGCTGACCAGCGGGCCCAGCCGGTAGTTCGAATCAGCCCCCTCCCGCGCGCCCGCCTGCCCCCGGTTGGGACGCCTCCTCGCTGCCCGGCCCAACTACTCCCAGATCTTAGCCCAGCAGCCCTTGCCTCTTTTCTTTTTAGTTAATTCCTTTTCAGATATGTTAACTAGGCTTCTTGGTTTAATTCAATATGAAAATGGAAAATGTTTCCAAATGCCTAGATCTAATCTTTACCAAGTACCCTAGTGTAGTGTGCAACATGCAGACCTAGACCCTTGCCTAAAATAATCTTTATTATTTTCTGGCATTTAATCTTTCAAAGAGTATATGTTTACACTAAATAAATTCCCAGAGAGTATTACATATCCATTTTTGGTGAACCCAAGTCCTCCTGGAAGGTAATTTCTAAACCAATACATCAACACAGGTCTCATGTCAAGGTGAACTATAGCCTGCCTATAGCAAAAATAGCAAAATCCATGTAGTTAGGCCTTTGGAAAATTCCCTACACCAAGCCATGAGTCCAATTGAACAAATTCCACATCCCAGTGATGTGGTACTTCACTACCTATCCAAATCCAAGAGCTCATGATTTATGGAGCCTTGGGATATTCTTCTGTGAATGAAACTATTATGTGCATGGTTTATTCACGTATAAATTCACTACAGTATCTGTACAGCTCCAAAAAGAGTGATTCCAAATTCATCCGAAAGGTATTCCAAATACCTACACTATGCCCTTGGAACCAAATTAAAAGCTACTATAGATTTAATTTGGTGAAAAAGACAAATACCCCATAGAATTGCCTTTGGGAATTTCCTGAGGGCATTCTGTTAATTATCTTGACTTGATTACAACTCTCAGTGAACAAGTACATCAAAACGTACCTAACCATCCAACTAAATAATTTTTGGACATCCAGAATCTTTCTGGTGATTTATTTCCTAAAACTAGAGGCTATTTCACTAAGAAAATTAAGGAAAGGTGATAAATTAGTGAAACCACTTTTGTTGGTTTCATTTTATCAATATCTATTTGTTGGTATCATGTATTTACAATGGTATCATACATAATATGGTCTTGTCCAAAAATCCATCTCTTAGGAAGTTTCTAGACTATAAATCCTAAGGGGTATCCTTCCCCTTCTCCAAGGCCATCTCAATGTCCTATTTCTAATCCTCTCAATACCATCTGAATCTTAAATCTGGTATTATTCATTGTTTGTTGTATGTAATGGTGCTGGTTGTCTGGTGTTGATTGTGGCTTGGTTTGCTTGCATGTGTTGCCGGGACGACGATAATTGCGATGAAATCGGAGAGCAGAAGAAGTGGTATTTTATTATTGGGATTGGTATTCTGGGTTATCTAAAGAAGAAGTCCAGGGACATATTTCCATATTGCTGATCATCAAGCAAACCACCTTCTTGCTCATAAGCCTTGTCCTACTATTTTACTTATGCATGTTTTATCTACTGTTACAAAAACTGCATTGTTTTACTATATGTTGATGTATACTTGGTAGTGGTTTGGCTCCTCCGAATCAATACACTTTTGTACTATAAAGTACAAAACCCTTGGTGACACCTACTTGTCCCTAGTAGAATAGATGGTGCATATCCACCATGCCCCCTTTGGAGACCCCGTTTTAGCCGAAGCAAAAACTAGCGGATCGGAAGACCCCGGAAAAAGGTTTTACCAAATGTTTTATGAGAAAACCTTGGTGAGGCTGGACCTCCCAGGAGTTGTTGAGAAAGAAAAATGTTTTGTTTTACAAAATGCTAGAGGAAAACCGGAGGAAAAAGGTTTACGAAAACGCACCTGGTTCTTTGCAGTCTAGCTATAACAACTTAAACCGTGCAACCACATTACTCTGATATGGGACAGGGCTGGATTTGATGGTTGTCTATTTCGATATAAGATGCCTCGCAACAACTACAGGGGATCGAGGATCCCTGGAGGGTGGGCCTTCTCCGATAAAGGTGGGACCTGGAGAAGGAACAAAGGGTCAGGCGGCCTCCACGCGTTACTATGAGCCCCTCATTGAAAGTGCACACTCGAGAAGTGGAAAAAGCGCTTCGGTTGGTCCTCGCCCGACGTCCCGGTTTTGAGGGGATTAACACTCACAGGGTAGGCACTTGTACTGGAGTGGGCATCCAAAGAGTCTTGATCCGTTACTCGACCCACGATTGGTGCAGATCAGGGTAGTGTACCCGGATGATGTGGGTAAAGTGTACAACCTCTGCAGAGTGTAAATCTATTCGAATAGCCGTGTCCGCGGTTAAGGACGGGTTGGACAAACTTCTGTAGAGCGGTGCTGGTCTTGATTTCAAAAAGGAGTTTCGGAAAAGAAATTGTTTTGGAAATGTTTTGACCATGGGATGTTTGGGAGGGATACCTTCTTGACCATGGGATGGTCAGACAGGTATGGAAGGAGTTTGGTCATGGGATGACCTGAAACGGGAACAAATGGGTGACCCAGTCCTAATGTTTTCCAAAACTTTTCAAAAAGGTTTCCAAAATGGTTTACAAAAGTTTTCAACAAGGATATGTAGATGCTATATCTATAAGAGAAAACTATTTGAGAAAAGGACCTCTCCTGGAGCCCTCCTACTACCACAACCATACTGCATATCCTCTTGTTATTACTATTATCTTAAGGTGGTTTGCGAGTACATTCGAAGAACTCACCGGCATTGTCCCTAGCTATTAACTTGGCCAGATATCAAGAAGAAGATGGCGTTGGCGACTATGCGAGCTAGGACGTTCTCCTAGTCAGTTGCCTGTAGGTTAAGGCATGGCTCGGGCTCTACGCTGGTTGAAGTCCGCTGCTGATTATTGATGTAGCCATAACGACATTTATGTAAGTCTTGTAATTCGGTATATTATCGGATGTTGTAATGATACTTGTCGGTTATTTGCCACGACTAGCTGATCATAGGATCGTGGTTGTATGCATAACAGGGATTGTCAGAGGATTAATCCGGGGGTCTCGACAGACTTGGTATCAGAGCCATCCTGACTGTAGGATAACCTTAGTTAGCATGGTCGCTAGACAGGGACCTTATTTTGAAAACCCTTGCTTTCTAAAACTAGCTTCTCAATGAGTTTCAAAAAGTTCTACTTCTTCTCTTATTCTAAGTAAATGCTTTCGAAAATGGTTTCCCCTCTCCCACGTCCAAATTTCAAACCTACGGATTTTAAATAACCAGGATCTAGAACCCAGTGAGGACAATGAGAACAAGATGAAAACCAGCAACTATCAGCCAAAACAAGGAAGACTACAATATCGCTCTACCAGCGGAATCCTCACAATCAGAAGACATCGGGTGCTGCACTATCAAGAAGCATCCAAGATACGACGAAGACTTCATCTGCAAGAGAGTGAGTCCGACCTAAAGAAAGACGGTATCTAGGGTCAATAGTCCTAAGGATAGGATTCCCCAACATCGCGAGTAGTTAACTCCTTGGTCCCTAACATTGACCATGTTTGCTTGCCTATAGTGCCTCTTGTGTTGCTTGAAGTGTGTTGTTTGCCGAGGAAATTGCGATCCCCACGCTCTGTCCGCCTTGTTTGTATGTTCTGGTTTGCCTTGACCTCTTTAAAAATGTGACTCGAGGAGCGATAACCCACCTAGTAACTCAGGAAGAACTGTGTTAGATGTCGGTAATGAGACCCGGACTAACCTCGAGATTATATGAGAGGAAAAGCATCGCAAGACCCAGGAGTTCGACATCGCCAAGTCAGAATCAACTCGAAGATTTCACCGCAGCAGGACGGCCTACCTCGTCAAATTCACCTCGCAAGACTCGTCAATGGCACCACACTCATTTGTTCCTCATTCTACTACAGCCAGAATCCCGTTGAAGCCGGAAGTCAACAACTGACGGATCCTCAATATCCACCAGAAACCACCTGATAAGTCAACCAAGACAAGGAGTGAAGACCTAACCACACTAACCTTTAGTGTATTAGAGCTTCTGACCGCCTCAGGAAACTACCAACTAATCTAGTCGACCCTACCCAAATCAACGGCAATTTCCTCCGTGAAAGACCAGATTACTCCGACCTACTGAAGACAGGACTGCCTAAAGGCAACGATTCTACTTCACCACCAAGCAAAAGCAATGTTAATAAGTCTGAATAAGGATAACCTCGATGAAGATGGATGTCTCCAACCTAACTGAAGGCTAACACTAAGTGTCGTTAACCACTAACCTACCCAGAGTTAACCACTAAGCCTGCGTTAGAAAACCACCCTGACCTGGTTTCCGCAATAGAACGTCTGTTGGAGAGCTCAACCCAAGACCCAAGGAGATACATACCTCTGCAACACCTCACCAGCCCTTCAAGATAGAAGCTCTGCACCATTCTCGACGGTCCTGAGTGCATCTCTAAGGGGGAAAGACTACGTCTTTCCCACTCAATCTCTAGAAGACTGTCTACCAGAAGATACCTTAGAAAATATGTCCGGATCTGAATGTCTTTCCGCCAAGCGACAACTAGTGAGTTATCCGATGAAAAACTAACAGAATATTCTACAAATTCCCTCCGATACTTCAGCTGAAGACCCACCCGATGGGCCGCCGAACCGCTAACCCCTAGGTCCTTAATGCTTAGAGGATGTGAGACTCCAATGACTTCCCCAGGCTAAAGTATGAATAATAGTAGTATATAAGCCCCATTTTCCATAGCTTCACGGCGCCTTCTGAAGATTTCGACTCTAGGAGAAGGATGGAAGACAATCTTCAAAACCACCACCAATGAAGTCAAGAAGGAAGGAATGCATTATCTCCGAGCTGACCTAGTCAAATCATAAGGGGGAAAGACTGCGTCTTTCCCACACAAATAAAGTAAACCCTCGCCAGGAGCCATCGCAGAAGCTTGGACACCAACATAGTAAATAAGATACGCTACGACCTCAAGGAAGAGATGTGAGTCTTTAGACAGAAGTACCCCCCAACCGTAGATTTTATCCTCCGACGAGTACTCCGTGAAGTTCAGCATTGAGGTAGTCTGCAAGTCTGAGCCCTCGATGATATAGAGTCTGGAAGGAAAAGAAGGTCATCTCTCAAAAATCAAGATTGGACTCTGCTTACTCTCAGTGCATCCCCAAATATTGAAGCTCAACTTCTTCGACAGGGTAACCACTTTCAAAGACAGAGTCCGTAAGATAGCACGCTTGAAACCAGTAGCGCTAACCTTGACTCAAAATCCCCTAACCGTACTCTCCCGAATCTCGGGATGAGATTCTTTTAAGGGGGAAAGATCTGTAACATCCCAATTTCGGCAACCCTGATTAGTTGTCCAGAATGCAAAAATCAGGGGGAACAAAAACTTTTTCTTGTTTAATGCTGAAGTGTTTGCTTGTTGTTTGGATATGCTTATGCATATGAATGTGTATTAGATGATATCCCCCTTACCTTAACCTAGTTGAAAAAAGCTATTTAACAAAACTATCTTGGCTTATTCTCCATATTCCCAAATGGTCTGGCATTTCAAAAACCTGAGCCAAGATGCTTATGTAACCAAAACTATTTTTGTAGCTTCTATTGATAAAACTATGGAGTTACATAATATAATCTCCTTATGTTTTCAAGACAGAACCTTCAACTCCTCTTATCTCTAGGATCTCCAAAACCTTTTTGTAAGATTTTGGATTCTGCTCTGGGTAGAGATACCAAGGAATTTACCTTGTTCAAACTCCAACCTATTTCAAAATACCCATCCGTACCTCAAGCTAAGCTTGATGGTAACCCTTATAGTAGTTGTTTTATTTGCAAGTTGAGTTGCCTTGATCTGATGTTTGACTTGTTTTCTTAGGAAGTAGTATGAGCCACTCTAGGAGCTCATACTCTAGGATCAAGGTACTTTAAGGTCACCAAACCCTAAGCAAGAATACACTCTGGATCTGATCCCTAGCTATTAAGTGATCATCTAAAACCCCTAACTAGAATCAATTCTGAAGTGATCCCTTCTAGAAGTTTCCAAGTCAATGAAGACCAATATCAAGCATGGATCCTTTATACTCAATCTACACTTCAACCTCATCCACATGATGATTCTTGGGTACCTTGCAACCCATCAAAAACATCCCCTCTCATGTTCTAGTCAAAAAACCCTATATCTGACAAATTTGGCTAAGTCTGGAAATCTGTTTCCAACATCACCCTTTTGAATGCCTCCTTTTCCCTACCCTTGTGAATTATTGGAAATGCACTTGAACCTTATTGTTAACCATCCTAAGTACTACAAAGTCCCACTCTTGCCCTTGGTTATATCACACTACCACCCACTAGTTCTTGATGGTTTTGCAGGCAAGAAGATAACTTTTCCTGCAAATCTAGTCATCATGCCAACTTTGCTAAAAGCTCACACCACCATCCAACCTCCTATGGACCCACTCTTTGCATGGTTGTGATCTACTCACATAGGTCTATCATTACCTACTTCACTTATTCCAATTGGAACCTTGAGCTGTTTAAACCCACAAGGTTTTGAAGGCTAGTTGATAATCTTCTTTAACAGGTTTATTTTAGTCAAAGTTTGAAATCTTGTCTTGGTGAGCTCAAGCAGGATCAAGCTCAAACATCTATACCATGTTGATGTACATCACTTGGTCTATCCATCTATATATCCCATTCCCCAAGGGGAGCTCTGAGCTCCAAGATCCAACCTGGTTTTAAGGGTATGAAATTAACATCACCCTAGATCCTTAATCTAAGGTATTTCCCCAAAATCAACTTGGATTCTCCAATCCAAAGGTTGCAAATGCTTTCTACACCTTGTCTACATCATCTACCTTGGTAATCAATATTTATCAATAATTATCCCTATTTATTATGGACCAAAACTATTTAATTCCCTTAAAAGGCAAAACCTCCAAAACCTCTCCCATAAAGGAAACTTTGGTTTTTGCCAAAACACTTCCTCAACTTTTGGCTCCTTTAAGTCCCACATATCATACCCCATCCTCCCACTTCAAAAATAACTATTTTTTAAGAGCTTGACTATTTCTTTTTGCCCTTTTTCTTAAATGGCAGAAACAAGAAATAATCCTTTAAAATACTTTCCTACCTCAATAAATCCCAACAAAATTCCCCAATATGTAATATGGTATCTGAAGGAGATATGCCCTAGAGGCAAATAATAAATTGGTTTTTATTGTCATATCTCAATAAGTTTATAATAGTTTCATATTGTGCTAGAACTGTGCCAAGCAGAAACATTGGTACATGTGTGGTATGACACAACCAAGTCCCTAGTAGCCTCTATTCATACTAGTTCGTTGGTCACGAAGATGATCTGGGTTTCAAGATCATGGGCATTTATGCCGACTGACAACGAGACCATGTCATTGGTGAATGATGTGGTTGGACATTCCATGAAAGATTGCAACACGATCAAGTCATATAGTTCATTGTTGCAACAACTATACCTAGGCTCCTTCTCCTTAGACTGTGAGCTCATATTACTCACTGTTTCCTTAGGCTACTTTGACTGCATCAAACGCCACTTGGTAATGCGGTAGTTATAAAGGTGTACGTTGGGTATTCCGAAGGAACAGTAGATGACATGTGACTGCAAGACCGGGATTTGTTCACCCACATGACGGGTAAAGATACATACGGCCGACTTGGTGAGATTACATCTATAAATGTTGCAACATGTGACTAGGTCACGGGGATGTAATATCATGGTAACAAGAAAACAGAACTTGTTGTGAACAATATTGAACAAGGTATGGGATACCAATGATCGGATCTCGGACAAGTTGTATCGAGAAACAAAAGGAAGAGGATGCTACATTTAGGCGGTTCAAACGACATTGTCATCAGGAATGCATAGGGGTCACATGGATATCCCTGGTCCCTCTGTTGATCATTGATACAGATCATGTCAAGAGTATTCCCGAGCCGTGAGAGGATACACTTAAGGGTACAATGAGAGCGATCATTCGTAGGACGGAATCATAGTAGATAAAGAGAGAAATCCGGAATCGTTCCGCGGAGAGATCCGAAGTTGTTCGGAGAAAGAATAAAGGAAAAGTCCTGAAAAGTGTTTTCAGATAAATGGGAATTTAAATATATATTTATTATATATTAATTATGAATTAATATATTATAAATAATATTTAGATTAAGATTTATAAAGTCAACTTTTATATTAGGCCAAATCCTAGAGAGAAAAGGCCTCGAAATAAAAGTGTAGAAAATGAATTGGGAAAGGGAAAAAAATCAGCCAGCCCCGTGGGCGGCAGATAACTGCCGCCGCACAGGGCGGCGTGTAACTGGGTCGCACCTAGCACCGGGTCGCGCCGAGCTGGTCCACCGTCGCAGCCACCGGCCCACCCGGGCTCTGCCTCCGCTGGCTGCCGTTCTCGGGCCGCCGCGCCGGGCAGGCCCACCGGGGGGGGGGTCGCCTCGTCAGGCCGCCGGGCGGACGCACGTGGGATGCGGGGTGGGCAGCCGGCCTACCCGGGCCGCTGGCTCTAGGCCGCCGTGGGCAGGATGCTGCTAGGCGCGGGGTGGGCCGCGCCAAGGCCCACCCGGCCAGCCCCTGTTTGCTGCCCCTTTTCTTTTTATTATTTATTTTCTGTTTGGCTATTGGCCTGAGTTCTTTTGGCCCATTCGGCCAGGACGAAAATAGCTGTTATTTTCCTTTAACTAATAGTCCCACATGGCTAACCCAATGGGGAGGACACGCCCTCCTCCACCTATATAAAGGGGTGCCCATGGGAGGACTAAAGACACCAATATTTGGACAAGTCCTTTGGCTGACTTCCTCCTTCTCTCTCTCCCTCCATGCCTCGTGACCATGGCCCCAAGTCTGGGCTGTGCGATCGAGGCACACCTGTAGTACGCCGTTGCGCTGCAGGGATTCCTAGCCGGATATCAACTTCCGCACTCCCGGCGGGATCGGGGAGCCGGAGGTCTCATCTTGCACCGGATGTGTACGAAGACACGAGGCGCAACACTTGGGGCGCTAGAATGTCGTGAGCCGGAGCTGTTGCACGATGAAGATGATGAAAATCAAGAATGAGCACGGGGTGACCTACGAGGAGCTTCGCGACCTTGAGGTCGGCTACGAGTACGACTACTTCACCGATGTTCCCCGCGGAACGTTAACTGGGTACAGACTACAAGGGTATGTACTCTCTACGCATTAGCCGTTACCGCATTACTACATAGATAGATCCTAGGCTAAGTTTCTAGGGTTCCGTCGTAGGAAATTTTTTGTTTTCTACGCCGATCCCCAAGAGTATCTAGGACCATTTCCCACCAAAATCTCACCTTGCCTAATGTAAGAATATCAAATGATCTTCTAGAAACTACTTCTTCCCTTTCTAAATAAATGGATTTAAGTGGACTTTAAATCCTTGGAAAAATCCCAAATAATTCCTGGATATCTATCTTGACCTCATCTACCCACCAGTGCAATTTCCCCATCTTGCACAATGCAAATTTTGGGGCTTTCTTCATAGTCATCTATTTGATCAAAATAGCCAAGGAGAAAAATCCTCAAATCAAAAACCCATCAAACCTATATCATTTGGTCAAACAAACTTGCACAGCACACCTCTTCACCCTGTAGTCGAAATGCACTGTAGCACCACTGTACCAAACCTCTTCCCCTTGTCATTAGTGCTTGGAGCTAAATAGAGGGTGAGAGACTATGGTAATTGCAATTGGTGGACAATGTTGCTGCAACAGGCCAGCATCCCCTCTCCCCCATGCCCAAATGAGTAAATTGCCTCATCTACTCCTCCCTCTTGGTATATATGGCCAGAGGCCTTCCCCAGCTCTCCCCTGCCCTCATTTGCGTCCTCCCACTCCACTCACCACCTCAGAGAACCCCTATCTCTCCCTGCTCTGCCCTACTCGAGAGAGAGCAAGCGAGAAGCTTAGGCCCTCCCCCGTCTACCGAGCAAGGGACTCCCCCTACTGCCCCTCCCCCTCTGCATGTTTGCTCCTAGGACCCCCAGGTCCCCCGGCATCTAACCCTACTCCCCTTTTGGCCAGGGACCGCCTCTTTCATCATCGGCATCGAGCTTCGACAATATCTCCTTCGGGCGTCCTCCCGTGAGCCATGCACCGTCTTCGAACCCGCCCTTGCCGCCCACCGTTGAGGACACCGTCGTCCACCGCGTCACCTCGACACCTCCCCGGCGCCCCTCCGCGGCCCAGGTGAGCTCCCCACCATCGCCCGAGCCTCCCTAGGGTTTCCTCCCTCTGTTGCCGGCGCGAGGTAGAAGACGCCGCGGGAACCGTCGATCCCGACTTGATCGAACGGCCCATGGTCTCCCATACCGTTTCGGCCACCGCGGTCACTGACCAGCGGCCCCCGCCGGCAGTTCGAATCAGCCACCTCCCGTGCGCCCTCCTGCCCCCAGTTGGGCCGCCTCCTCGCCGCCCGGTCCAACTACTCCCAGATCCCAGCCTAGCAACCCTTGCCTGTTTTCTTTTTATTTAATTCCTTTTCAGATCTGTTAACTAGGTTGCTTGGTTTAATTCAATATGAAAATGGAAAACGTTTCCAAATGTCTAGATCTAATCTTTACCAAGTACCCTAGTGTATTGTGCAACATGCACACCCAGACCCTTGCCTAAAATAATCTTTATTATTTTCTGGCATTTGATCTTTCAAAGACTATATGTTTACACTAAATAAATTCCCCAGAGAGTATTACATATCCATTTTGGGTGAACCCAAGTACTCCTGGAAGGTAATTTCTATACATATACATCAACACAGGTCTCATGTCAAGGTGAACTCTAGCCTTCCTGTAGCAAAAATAGTAAAATCCATACAGTTAGGCCTTTGGAAAATTCCCTACACCAAACCATGAGTCCAATTGAACCAATTCCACATCCCAGTGATGTGTTACTTCACTACCTATCCAAATCCAAGATCTCATGATTTATTGAGACTTGGATATTCTTCTGTGAATTAAACTATTCAGTGCATGGTTTATTCACCTATAAATTTACTACAGTATCTATACAGAAAATTAAAAGCTATTCTAAATACCTACAGAAAGGTATTCTAAATACCTACACTGTGCCCTTGGAACCAAATTAAAAGCTATTGTAGATTTAACTGGGTGAAAAAGACAAATACCCTGCAGAATTGGATTTGGGAATTTCCTGAGGGCATTCTGGTAATTATCTTCACTTTATTCCAACTCTCAGTGAACAAATACATCAAAACCTACCTAACCATCCAAGGAAATAATTTTTTGACAACCAGAACCTTTCTAGTGATTTATTTCCTAAAACTAGAGGCTATTTTCACTAAGAAAATCATAAGTAATTAAGGAAAGGTGATAAATTAGTGAAACCACTTTTGTTGGTTTGATTTTATGAATATCTATATGTTGGTATCATGTCTTTACAATGATATCATACAGAATATGGTCTTGTCTAAAAATCCATCTCTTAGGAAGTTTCTAGACTATAAATCCTAAGGGGTATCCTTCCCCTTCTCCAAGGACATCTCAATCTCCTATTTCTAATCCTCTCAAAACCATCTAAATCTTAAATCTGGTATTATTCATTGTTTGTTGTATGTAATGGTGCTGGTTGACTGGTGTTGATTGTGGCGTGGTTTGCTTGCATGTGTTGCCGGTACGACGATAGTTGCGATGAAATCGGAGAGCAGAAGAAGTGGTATTTTATTATTAGGATTGGTATTCTGGGTTATCTAAAGAAGAAGTCCAGGGACATATTGTCATATTGCTGATCATCAGGCAAGCCACCTTCTTGCTCATAAGCCTTGTCCTACTATTTTACTTATGCTTGTTTTATCTACTATTTACTAAAACTGCATTGTTTTACTATATGTTGATGTATACTTGGTAGTGGTTTGGCTCCTCCGAATCAATACACTTTTGTACAATTAAGTACAAACCCCTTGGTGACACCTACTTGTCCCTAGTAGAATAGATGGTGCATATCGACCATGCCCCCTTTGGAGACCCCGTTTTAGCCGAAGCAAAAACTAGCGGATGGGAAGACCCCGAAAAAAGGTTTTACCAAATGTTTTATGAGAAAACCTTAGTGAGGTGGGACCTCCCAAGAGTTGTTGAGAAAGAAAAATGATTTGTTTTACAAAATGCTAGAGGAAAACCGGAGGAAAAAGGTTTACAAAAACGCACCTGGTTCTTTGCAGTCTAGCTATAACAACTTAAATCGTGCAACCACATTACTCTGGTGTGGGATAGGGCTGGATTTGATGGTTGTCTATTTCGGTATAAGCTGCCTCGCAACAACTACAGGGGATCGGGGATCCCTGGAGGGTGGGCCTTCTCCGATAAAGGTGGGACCTGGAGAAGGAACAAAGGGTCGGCAGGCCTCCACGCGTTACTATGAGCCCCTCATTGAAAGCGCACACTCAAGAAGTGGAAAAAGCAATCCGGTTGGTCCTCGCCCGACGTGCCGGTTTTGAGGGGATTAACACTCATATGGTAGGCACTTGTACTGGAGTGGACATCCGGAGAGTCTTGATCGGTTACTCGACCCATGTGGGTAAAGTGTACAACCTCTGCAGAGTTAAATCTATTCGGATAGTCATGTCCGTGGTTAAGGACGGGTTGGACAAAATTCTGTAGAGTGGTGCTGGTCTTGATTTCAAAAAGGATTTTCGGAAAAGAAATGATTTTGGAAATGTTTTGACCATGGGATGGTCGGGAAGGATACCTGCTTGACCATGGGATGGTCAGACAGGTATGGAAGGAGTTTGGTCGTGGGATGACCTGAAAACGGGAACAAATGGGTGACCCAGTCCTAATGTTTTCCAAAACTTTTCAAAAAGGTTTACAAAATGGTTTACAAAAGTTTTCAACAAGGATATGTAGATGCTATATCTACAAGAGAAAACTATTTGAGAAAAGGACCTCTCCTGGAGCCCTCCTACTACCACAGCCATACTACATATCCTCTTATTATTACTATTATCTTAAGGTGGTTTGCGAGTACATTCGAAGAACTCACCGGCATTATCCCTAGCTATTAACTTGGCTCGGGCTCGGGCTCTGGCTCGGGCTCGTTGCTTGTAGGTTAAGGCATGGCTCGGGCTCTGCGCTGGTTGAAGTCCGCTGCTGATTATTCATGTAGCCATAACGGTATTTATGTAAGTCTTGTAATTAGGTATATTCTCAGATGTTGTAATGATACTTGCCGGTTATGTGCCACGACTAACTGATCATGGGATCGTGGTTGTATGCATAATAGGGATTCTCGGAGGATTAATCTGGTGGTCTCGACATTATGTTTCGACATCCAATCCATTCCTAGTACTACTTCCAAACCTTTGGTTCCAAGTACTATTAGATTGGCATAAAAATCTATCCCATGGATTCTGATAGGCATAGCCTTGAAATTTTTTCTAGCTTTGGTGGTTGAACCGGGTATTTGAGCTATCATAACATGCTTCAAATTGGTTGGGTGAATCTTACTAGTGCATGCAAATTCTTCTGTAACAAACGAGTGTGGTGCTCCAAAATCAAACAACACTCTTCCTAATACTGAGTTAACAGAAAACATACCTAGCACGACATCTGGCGCTTCCTGGGCTTCTTCCGCATTCATGTGGAACAGACGGGCATTGTGGTTGAGCGAATTCCCTGGGGCAAACCTTCTTCTGGTTTCAACACCGTGCTAATGATGAGCTGGGGCATTCACATTGGTGGTGGCTGCAAGCTTCTTGGGACACTCATTGGAGTAGTGAACCTTCACTCCACATTCAAATCAAGTAATCTGGGACTTGTGTTTGGCTGCAACAGGTACCGCATTGCTTCCAGTCCTTGGGGCAGTATTGTTGTTGTTGTTGTTGTTGATAGACTTGGGCGGTGCACGGTTTAAGTTGTTGGAGTTGCTGGGGTTATTGTTGTGGTTTCCTCCGGACTTCACATTTCCTCCGCTACGGTTGGGGTAGCTTCGACGAGACATTGGGGGTCTATTCTTCCTTGGGGCATATCCTGCAGACGGGTTGGGGCGGTACTTCTAATGGTTGTTGGATCCACTCTGGTGCATCATTCTACGCTTGCGGTTGAAATTGGCTTGGTTGATCTTCCCTTCCATCTGGATGGCAGAGTTGACTAGCTCTTCGAGATCTTCAAAACGGATGTTGATTAACACTGTTTGCATCTCATCATGCAATCCATTCAGGAACCTCTCCTTCTTGTTGGCTTCAGTGTTGATCTCATCAGGTGCATACCTATCGAGGGATAGAAATTTGTCACAGTACTCAACTACCGTCATCCTACCTTTCTTCAGTTCTCAGAAAGAATCTCTCATTATGGTGACTAAACCTTGCGGCACATGGGTGCGGCTAAACTTGGTCTTGAAAGCTTCCCACGTCATCACTTGACCGTGGTTCATGGTACGGGTGCTATTCCACCAGGCTCTTGCATCTCCTGTCAGATAGTAGGTGGCAAACAGTACTTGCTCATTGGCATCAACTCCTGCGACTTCTAGGTTATACTCCATGGTTTGCAGCCAATCATCTGCATCTAATGGGTCTTCAGACTTGTTAAAGATAGGGGGGGTTGGTATTCTGGAAGTTCTTGAGCTTGGATCCATGATGATCCTGATTTCCATGGCCTTGATTATTGTGGGCCATCTGAGCTATCTGTTGCAGGGTGGCTAGGTTGGCTTGACGCTCTGCTCTACTATCTTCACGGTCAGAAAACTAGCATTAGCGGAATCCGCAGCATCGGGTCCTGCGATGAGCTGCTTCCTTCGGGGTTTCCACGAGTCATCTGAAGATTGAGATAGATAAAGGGTTAAGAGGGAAAGTTCTAAGGTTCATGGTTTTGTTTTCAAAAGCTTTTACACTTTGAGTTTGACTCAGATTTTGCAAACTAACAACTTCTCATTCATTCAATCAAAGCGCTCAAGGAGGTGCTACTCGCATCACCAGTACTCACTGCCCCCATGGACAAGGAGCCAATGCTCGTCTACGTCACGGCCTCCAATCAAGTCATCGGGGCTGTAATGGTGTTCGAGCGACCAGAGGAGGGCAAGGAGCGCCCTGTGCAGCTCCCTGTCTACTACATCAGCGAGGTCATCACCGAGTTGAGGAAACTCTACTCGCAGTACCAAAAGCTACTCTACACGGTCTTCCGAGCCTAAATAAGGCTCCCACACTACTTTCAGGAGCACCCCATCATGGTCGTCTCCTCCGCCCCGCTACAATACTTCATCCGCAACAGTGACGTGACTGGGCGAGTCGCCAAGTGGGCCGTCAAAATCGGCGTCCACAACATCAAGTACGAGCCATGCAAAGCGATCAAGTCGCAAGCTCTGGCTGATTTCCTCGTCGATTGGGAAGAGGCGTAGCAGCTAGAGAAGCTGCCCTACGTCCACTACTAGTCGCTCCACTTCGACGGCTCCAAGAACTCGGATGGCACAAGGGCTGGGATCGTACTCACCTCCCCCAAAGGCGACAAGCTCCAATACGTACTTCAGATCAACTTCACGCCCTGTACCAACAATATGGCCGAGTATGAGGCCCTCCTCCATGGCATGCGAGCTACCAAGGAAATGAACATCAATCTCCTAAGGTGCTATGGGGACTCCAACCTCGTCCGCACAAGTCGCTGGCACCTGCGACACCATCGCCCCACCATGATAGCATATTGTCAAGCGGTGGACCAGCTAGGGGGCTACTTCGCCGACTACTCCGTCGAATGGATCGACCGGCGCAAGAATGAGGAGGTCGACGCACTCTCGCACATCGGGTCGGTCGCCAAACGCCACCTCTAGGAATTTTCCTCGACATCATCGACAAGTCGTCGGTCTCCCCCCGAAGGAGATCAACATCGGGATACCACTGCAGCCCGAACCTGCCATGGTCATCATGATCACGGAGCCCAGCAACTAGACTGCACCCTACATCGCCTACCTCGAGCACATGGTCCTGCCCAATCATGAGACGGAGGCACGGATGATCGTGAGACGCTGCAAGTCCTTCATCATCATCAACGAAGAGCTCCACAAGCGACCGTCATGTTCCAACGCTGCATGTAGCTAGAAGAAGGACGCAAGATCCTATGGGACATACACGTCGGCGATTACGGCCACCATGTTGGCACCCGGTCGCTAGTCGCCCCGGCTTCTACTGGCTCACTGCACATGCCGACGCCACCGACATCGTCCAACGCTGCGCCAGGTGCTAGAAGTACACCAACCAGACGCACATCCCTGGTTCGGCCCTCAAGACCATCCCCATCACCTGTCCAGTCGTCATAGGGCATCGACATGGTGGGCCGGTTCAAAACTGCTCCATCAAGGTACACCCACTACCTGGTCGCAGTCGACAAATTCACCAAGTGGGTCGAGGCGAAGCCGATCAAGAAATGCGACAGAAAGACTACCACCAAGTTCCTCCGCGGGCTAATCTATCGGTACTACTACTGGCACAACATCATAACGGACAACGGCACCAACTTCTCCAAGGGCGCTGATACCTTCAATCCGGATTCACAGATGTAGCATAATAGCTTTTTCCCTAGAAGATCTAGGTTTAATCGAAACTTGGAAAGCACTGCCCAAAGGTAATAAGAAAGGACACATCTACAAGACTTTGTTTGTTCATTTTACCTTAGTTGACAGGACCAATCTAGTTTACTTTATAATGGGGTTGAATCAATGGATGGAGATAGGTCAGGGTTGAAGATCCACCTGCAGCTGCACATCAAATGGGATGAAAGATAGTAATAAGCATAGTCATGTATAGTGTTTGTATTGAGATAATATTTTGTGGGCAACACATCCTAATATTCTAGAGCCCCTGTGATGCAACAGACATAGCAATAGACTTTTAATCCAAGCGATAACACACAAAAGCCATGGGTTGCAAATGATTATTAAGTGTAAACACAGATTAAAGCTTTAAGTGGTGATGTTGTTGTTGATCCCGAATAGGGCACTAAGCAAAGACCGTACTTCCCTTTCTACCACCGAGTTTCCTATGAGATCGCCGCTAGCCAAGTATCTCACCTCAATCCTTTATCAATCTATGGGATCTTGGGTTCCTACAAGTCCACAGATCAAGGCGAGAGACGAAGAAACAAAAGATACAAATCACGAATCCAAACAAAATACAAATCTCCCATGATCTAGATGCACATAATTGCTGCGAGGTTTCTCTCCAACCCGCAGCCCGTGAGGACTACTCACTCGTATCAAATAGATGGGAGATAGAAAACATCATGCAAATACTTAGATTGAAATCAAATAATCTTACAATGGTCTCCAAATCACAAGGAGATTTAAAAGTATAGAGCAATGGCTATGGATATTGGAGGGATGGATGGTGGAAGTGATGAACAATGGATGAACTATGGATGAACAATGGTGTGGATCTCCTTTGGGGGTGTTGTGATGCAATGTGAGAATGGCGGCTCTCTGGCCGGTGGCTGGAGCCTAAAAATATATAGGTGTCTTCATGAAAGTTGTAGGGTTTGACGAGACGAAGCCATCGCCACTTGGTACGGGCGGACCGCACCCATACCAGTGGTCGTTAAGCGCACTGACGCCTTGGTTGGCTTCTGCAATTACTTGGTCATGTGTACTTCCTCAAATCCTTCATTATGACTCCGCATTTCGCCTTAAAAGTAGTGATTTTCCTGCACAACATAAATCAAAGAAGGGATTTGCATATATTTGCAATTATTAGTCATTAGTGGCAAGGTTGAGAGTTTATTTGGCTATTGCTTAACCAAAAACAACGTTTAAACGCAGTGGAAGATGGCAAAAATCAAAGCCATCAACTTCCCCAAAGCTCAAACCTTGATCGTCCTTGAGCAAGAAGAACCAAAAGAACTATAAGGAATTCAGCGTGTAAACTTGAAACAACAAAAATAGGGAGTTCACTTACAGTAGGTAGTCGTATGTGCTCAACACTTCATTCATTTGCAAAGCTTATCAAAGTAAGAGAGATGACAAGAATACTATACAAGATTTGGTAAGTCAAGATAATCAAAGTAAAGTTTAATATAAGTATAAATAACTAGAAGTGTAGCAATCAATCCAATTCCTCTAATTAACTCTCAACTTGCCATGGAACACTAAGATGTTTAAATAGCATAATTGAATAAGAGAGTTTCATGTCCCAAGTAGTATAACAATGAAGTGTCTTATTTACACTCACATCAATAGATCAAGTCAATCTAAAACACTTCTAATACAATTATTGTCTTTCAAGAAAAAATCGTAAAGTAGTAATGAGACCATGCCAAGGACTTGTTATGAGGATCCTCATAGATATTTTTTTGGTTCTTTCCTTTTAACTCATTTTTCAAGGATCACTGTTTGTTTCTTTTTGCTAGTATTTGGACAACCTTTGAGAGTACCAATACTTTTCCCCATACATTGACACGCACTACAATAAAATTTTACTTCCGCAATGACTTGGCCCGACGGTCGTCGTAGAAGGCGCGTCTTCCGCAAAGAAATTCTCGGCTCAGCCGTGGCCGATGGAAAACTTTTTTTTCCGGTTTTACGGCCCTCTACAACGACGAATTTGCTAAAAACATGGAGGAACCTCGGCTGGTGCATGGCGTAGAACCAAGATTTTCGTTTCCACGCGTGATGTTGACTCGTCTAAGTCTTTTGAGGCGCGTGGGTCCTGGACGTCAGTGTCTCTAGTGGAACATACTTTTCAGTCGCGCCTCCCTGATTTGAACTCGATAATGTTGCTCGAGGCATCAGCCGTTTAGTCAGGCTACTAGGTACCACATGTCAGCGTCTCATTAGAAGGATCGTGTGTATGATGGAATTTTTGTATTTGCTCGCGCTACCCTGTTCCAAAGTTGATAGCGCTGCTCGATGCATCTACCGTCTAATCAACCTCCTGGGTCCCACATGGCATCCTCTCAATAGAAGAAATGTGTGTATGCTGGAATTTTTTCCTTTGCTGGTGCTACCCCATTCCGAGTTGATAGCGCTGCTCGACGTATCTACCGTTTAACCAACCTCCTGTGCCCCACATGTCATCCTCTCATTAGAAGAAATGTGTGTATGATGGGTTTTTTCCTTTGCTCGCGCTACCCTATTCCGAACTTGATAGCGATGTTCGATGTATCTACCGTTTAATCATGATGTTGGGCCCCACATGTCATCCTCTCATTAGAAGAAACATGTGTATGATGGATTGTTTACCCTCTGTAGCGCCTTCGTATTGCGAACTTGATAGCTTTGCTTGCTGCATCAGCCGTTTATTCAGGCTGGTGGGTCCCTTATGTTAGCCTCACATTAGAAGAATCATGGGTATGATGGAATTTTTTCTTCTCTAGCACTACCTTGTTCCGAACTAGATAGCATTGCTCGACGAATCTGCCGTTTGCTCACGCTGCTGGATCCCTCATTTCAGCCTCTCATTAAAAGAAACATGTGCATGTTAAACTTTTTTCTCGCTCGTGCCTCCCTATTTCGAACTAGCTACGTTGCTCGATGCAGCATCTGTATAAGGTCACGCTACTGGGTCCCACATATCATCCTCTCTGTAAATGAAATGTGCGTATGATGGACTTTTTTTGGCCATGTCCGCTATTTTGACCTTGGCAACTTGCCAAGCCCCAGATGTCAACCACCTTTGTGCATGAAACGTGTCTATGCTGGGTCCCAGCTGACAGCCTCTATTTGAAAGAAACATGTGTACGTTGGACTGTTATTTCGAGTCCCAGATGTCAGCCTTAGAGTACAAATAATGCTCATAAAGGTTGAATTAAAAAGATTCTAGGCTAAGTCGGGCCGGATGCCCTATTCGTCATGGCTTATTTGCATGGGCTCACTCCTAAATTGAATGGGCTATGGTCGGTGGCCACAAGACCACGAAAAGGCCTAATTAGAAGGTATTGGGCTATGCTTGGGGCAGATAGGCTAATTTCATGGGATATGCTTGGGCCTGCTGAGTCCAACATGTCAGCTTCTCTGTAAGTGCAACAAGTGTATGATGGACTTTTTTTCGGCCGCGTCCGCTATTTTCACTATGGTAGCCGTGTATGGTCTTACTGCTGGGGCCCTTATGTCAGCCTCTCTATACAAGTATTTCAACGTTTTTTTCTAACCCACCCTCAAAATTAACTGTCGGCCTCTCCGTATGCGATATTGCTAAAAGAAAGAAATGTAAACCCAAGATTCGAACAAAAACCTTCAAATCAAATAAACATAAAGTGAGTGCGTTTCCACTACCATGAAGATATTTATAGAAAAAATATCACTAAACTTTTATTAATACTACAACTTCTGTATTAGTCTTCTTAAAATATTCTGTGTGTATATGTTTATATCTTTTAAAATATAATAGGGCAGGGCTCCTAGCATCTCAATTTATAAAATGCCACATAATGGGGTATTTTCATAAAAACATAGGTAGGCAGAGTTTTTTATTATGAGAGGTGGGGGGGGGGAATGTCCAAAAGGCCGACTTAAAAAGAGTTTGGCTATTTTTCTACGTGGGTTATATCCATAGGCTATGCTCCATGGGCTTCATTCTCAAATTTCAATGGGCTGATCTCAGCAGTCCGCTGACCCGTAAAAGGCAGAACTAATATGTTCTAGGCTATGCTCCATGGGATCCTTTCTAAAATTTCCGCTGGCTTGTGGTCAGTAGTACCTAACCCCGAAAATACTAAATTAATATGTTCTCGGCTAAAGAGGGGCTGAATGAGCTACTCCACTCCCTCCGACACAAATTAATGTTCTCGGATTTGGGACTAAAACATGACTAGATATGTCAGAATCTAGACAATTGTAAGAACATTAATTTGGATCGGAGGGAGTACTAGATTTCTTCTCCTGATTAATAAAAATTGCATTGTGATGTGCTCTGCCGGATTCATAACACAGTCCTCAGCGAGGGCGGGGGAAAGCGATAATTCTTTTTGGCAGATAATCATGTCAAAATTCAGCAGTACAAAATAAGGTAGAAAAGTTATCAACGGATTCGAAGTTAATATTCGGGAGCCCTTGACCAATTCAGAAACATTTCAAAAGTGACCAATGCAGCAATACAAATAATGAAATACAATACCAGAACATTAGTATTAGTTGCACAAATGCTTTATTAATAGCAACGATAGGATATTTGAGAGATTCAGTAGCTTTCCTGCTTGAAATTCAATAGCAGTACAAAGAGAATCAGTTCTTGTTCCAGCTAAAAAACCTTCGCACACGATCAGTTTGGCCTGTCCTCCGAATAGACTCAATCATTGGAGTAAGCAAAACGGACGATCAAGTCTGCTTCTGTGTGACTACCTCCTCCTTATGTAAATGCCTCTATGACCGCCCATAGCAACCCAAAATGCCCAAGACTCATCGAGATAATTGTAACAATGCTAAGTTTCAAAAGAAAACCAAGACAATCTGATGCACTTCATCTAACCAAGTACCAGTGCACCTCAGTTCGTTCTACAAAATATTGTACTAATAGTAACGACAGAACATTTGAGAAATTTAGTAGCATTTGGAAGATTCAACAGTATAGAACAGACCGTAAAAATATCAAATAGATTCCAGGTTCATATTCAGCAGCACTTGACAAAGTCAGCGCAACATTTCAAAGTGACTGGTTGTGGTAGTACATAGAATTGACAGATTCAGAAATGCGGACATTGAAATTCAATAGATGTAGCAAGGACTGATTCAAAAGGAAAGTGAGACCTTATTCTGCACTTGACTGGTCGATCTGAACAAGTACCGAACAAAACTTTTGATAGGTTCAGTAGCATTTGAAAGATGCAGCAGTACATAATAAGAAAGAAAAATATCGACAGATTCACATTTCACATTCTGCGTCACTTCGACATATTCAGCAGCATTTCAAAGTGATAGATTCAGTTTGCCCTTTTCTCCGAACACTCGTCATTGGAAGAAACAAAACTGACGATCAAGTCTGGTTTTGTGTGCATGCCTCCTTCTCACATTAATGTCTGTGTGTGACCTCCATAGGCAACTCAAAATGCCCAAAGCCTTGTCTAGATTATGAGTTTATGACAAGGCCAAGTTACAAAAGAAAAGCAAGACCATCTACTGCACTTGATCTAAACTGAGCTATCCTATTACATAGTATTACGATTACTTACGGTAGTTTGGTTCCAATCGCAGGCATTGGCGATGCTCGGGATGAACCATAATGGAGTCTCCGGAGATTTCCATGCAATTTTGGTTGAGAAACCAACAACTGCTTCTTCGATATTTAGACTAAAGCACCATATTTAAGGAAATGACATATATCCAAGTCCTATTGCATGGTGGGAGATGTAGACAGAGTTGCTTCTCGTCAGATATCCTGGGGCAACATCTGCACCGCCTACCACAATATTAATCGGATAGTTCAATCCAGGGAAAAGGAAATATACTCCCAAGTTAGCAATCCCTATACATGGCTTAGGTGGATACAAGTAAGCAGTGTCCTTTGAGTACACCTTGCAGCCAAACCCAGTAGCATAGGTTCCACAAGTGCGACTACAGTGATCAACACTTTGATCAGCAACATGATTGCCATGACCATAATAAGTACCGCCATAAAACTCCTCATCAGTAATGCCCATGGTATGGATAAGAAGAAGGCGATATTCATCTGTAGGTATTCCTAAGAACCAGAAACCATGTTCGTGCTCGTCATCATCTATGGCTTCAAGGTTTCCCTCCTCGAGATGCGCAACAGGTGGTGACGGGAGCAGAATAGGACCTACAAAAAGAAATGACGGCCAAATCATCCAACACTAGTTTTCATCCATTAAAACTGAAGCTAGTGTTTAGAACAGGAATGGATAAAACTTACCAAAATATATATGATTCTAGACATAAACACTGCCACTCTTAGTGGCTGTAAACACCAGACCCTTGTGGATAAGTGCATCGTTCTATCTGAAATAGCACTAGAACTGGTTCTCAAGAACTGTCCAAGCATACTCATCGCCATCAAGGGTAGCAATTGAGTAGTCGAAGATAGCGACAAGAGAGAAATCTAAATAAACAGTTGCAGCTATGGGACCTCCACAAATAGCAATCTTCTAGAGGAGAATAGGGCGATCATTATGCATGAATGTAAACAGATCATTGGTGGGTACAAACTCATTGACTTGTGGGAGAGGAACACGTTGATGAGTGTACACATTGACAAGCTCCTACTTGCACTCGGACCCAACAGTGGCGATCCAATCTCCATCAGCACGTACCCACTTCTTACCCATACAATTTGGGAACACAGCATCGAAGGAGAACTTGTCTAGTGGCATCATCTTGCATGTCGTTCCCTTGCCCTCGAAGTACTTGTTGCATTCCCATGGTTTCTTAGTCGGGTGAGAATGAAGAACACAGGAGAGGATAAATGGCTGAGAAGCATGTAAATTTCCACTATATTGTGCCGAGTCAAGAAGATGTTTAGAGGAACCGACGAGGCTCACGGCAGTGATGACGTCGCATCTGGTAATGAGTTCTTCAAGTGGGCCTTCGGTAAAAACATGCTGGAACAGCTCAGAATCATCATTGTCCTTGCTCGGTCCTTCCATCGCAAGGGAGCTGATGCAAGTTGGGACAGTTGCTTGATTTGGTTTTCTGGAAAAGAGGGAAGATCGATGGCGGCAGGCGGGACAGGGAGAAGAACAAACACTCTCATACTGTGCGGTGAATAGGATCGGAAAGTGGCATTGTGGAGGAGAAGAACGACGATGCTTGGCGTAGAAGTGGGGATAGAGCGTATATGCGAGGTTGAATAAAATGAAAACGGACGCATGTTCCTCTGCTCCAGTTCCCTTCAGAATAGTACTACTATGCTCCCAGTTCCCTCCACAATAAATCTTTCTTGTAAATCGAAGAGGAAGTATTATGAAGAGTAGGTCCCGATCATCTGCTCTCTTGAGGAGCCGAACCCAACTGTTTTCTTTGCTAAATTTTATGGTCCTTTATGCTAAATGCATGGACCTCAGTGTAATTTTACCTTTTTTAGGTCCTTGGTGTAAATATATCCCCACCATCTGTGTAAAATTCTAACCAAAAAGTGTAAGAGGTGAAATTTGAACAAATTTAAGCTTAGTTTTCAACGAGTATGAAAATTATTGGATTTCAAGCCAAACGACCAAGGTCAAGGCCATATCAACATCATACTTTATGGTGATGATGCCATGTCCACGAATTAGCATGCCGATAGATTTGGACATATTTTGAAAACAATCGAAGATGATGTAGTACAAAGAGTATGGCTCGATTAGCTGATCTCTTGAGAAGGAGCCATACACGACTGTTTTCCTTGCTTATTTTTTGGGGGGGTGCTAAATGTATGGACATCGATGTAATTTTACCTTTTTTGTGTAGTTGATGTAAAATGTACTTCCGCACACCATGTAAAATTCTAACCTAAAAGTGTAAGTGGTGAATTTAGACGATTTTAATCTTACTTGCCAATGAGTATGAACATTCTTGGATTTCAGTGGAACAAACAAGGTCAAGGCCATATAAACATCATACTTTATGTTGATGATCCCATATCAGAGAATCTTCATGGCAACAGATTTGGCCATATTTTGAAAATAATCGAAGAGGAAGTAGTACGAAGAGTTTGGCTCAGATCAACTGGTCTCTCGATAAGGAGATGAAACAGAAAGTTTTCCTTTGTAGGGTCCTTTGTGCTAAATATATTGACCTCCATGTGATTTTACCTTTTTTAGGTCCTTGATGTAAAATGTACTCCCACTGACCGTGTAAAATTCTAAACTAAAAGTAAGTGGTGAAATTTAAACAAACTTAAGCTTAGTTGTCAACAAGTATGAACCATATTCTTGGATTTTCAAGACAAATGGCCAAGGTCAAGCCATATCTACATCATATTTTATGCATATGATCCCATATCCAAGAATTTGCATGCCAAAAAATTTGGCCATATTTTGAAAATAATCAAAGATGAAGTAGTGTGAAGAGTGTGGCTCAATCAGCTGCTCTCTAGAGAAGCAGTCAAACCCGACTATTTTCCTTGCTTAATTTAAGGGTCCCTTCTACTAAATGTATGGACCTCGATGTAATTTTCACTTCCACACCCGTGTAAAATTGTAACCTAAAAGTATAAGAGGTGAAATTTTGATGAGTTTAAGCTTACTTATCAACGAGTATGACCATTATTGGTTTTCAAGCCGAACGACCAAGGTCAAAGCCATATCAACATCATAATTTATGTTGATGATCCCATATGAGAGAATTTGCATGGCGAAAAATTTCCCTATTTTGAAAACAATCGAAGAGGAAGTAGTGTGTAAAGTTTGGCACAGATCAGCTGATCTCTCGAGAAGGAGCCGAACTATATTTTTTGCTTTTAGGGAGCTTTATGATAAATGTATGGACCTCAATGTAATTATTGCTTTTTTGGGTCCCTGGTGTAAAATGTACTCCGACCACCATGTAAAAATCAAACCTAAAATTAAGTGGTGAAATTTAAACAAATTTAAGCTTAATTGTTAATGATTATGAACCATTCTAGGATTTCAAGATGAACGACCAAGGTCATGATCCCATATTCAAAAATTTGCACCCCGGCAAATTTTGCCGTATTTTGAAAACAATCAAAGATGAAGTAGTATGAAGAGTATGGCTCGATCAGCTACTCTCTCAAGAAGGAGCTAAACCCAACTATTTTCCTTGCCTAATTTTAGGGTCCTTTGTGCTAAATGTATGGACCTCGATGTAATTTCCCTTTTTATGTCCTTGATGTAAAATGTACTTCCATGCGCGTGTAAAAGTATAACCTAAAAGTGTAAGTGGTGAAATTTCGACATTTTTTAGCTTAGTAGTCAACAAGTATGACCATTATTGGATTTCAAGCCGAACGACCAAGGTCAAGGCCATATATATCAACCATCATACTTTATGTTGATGATCCCATATGAGAGAATTTGCATGGCGCCAAATTTGGCCATATTTTGAAAACAATCAAAGAGGAAGTAGTATGCAAAGTTTAGCTCAAATCAGCTGATCTCTCGAGAAGGAGCCGAACCAGAAAATTTTCCTTTTAGGGAGCTTTATGATAAATGTATGGACCTCGATGTAAGTTTTGCTTTTTTCAGGTACCTGGTGTAAAATGTACTCCAACCAACCATGTAAAAATCTAGCCTAAAAGTAAGTGGTGAAATTTAAACGAATTTAAGCTTAGTTGTCAATGAGTATGAACCATTCTAGGATTCCAAGATGAACGACCAAGGTCATGATCCCATATCCCGGAATTTGCATGCCGGCAAATTTGGCCATATTTTGAAAACAATTGAAGATGAAGTAGTATGAAGAGTATGGCTCGATCAGCTACTCTCTCGAGAAGGAGCTGAACCTGACGGTTTTCCTTCCCTTATTTTAGGGTCCTTTGTGCTAAATGTATGGACCTCGATGTAATTTTCCCTTTTTAGGTCCTTGATATAAAATGTACTTCCACACCCGTGGAAAATTATAACATAAAAGTGTAAGTGGTCAAATTTTAGGGTCCTTTGTGCTAAATGTATGGACCTCAGTGTAATTTTCCTTGTTTAATTTGAGGTTCCTTTGTGCTAAATGTATGGACCTCGATGTAATTTTCCCCTTTTTAGGTCTAAAAGTGTAAGTGGTGAAATTTAGACGCTTATTTTAATCTTACTTGTCAACGAGTATGAACATTCTTAAATTTCAATCCGAACGACCAAGGTCGTCAAGGCCATATCAACATCATACTTTATATGTTGATGATCCCCTGTTAGAGAATTTGCATGGCAACAGATCTGGCCATGTTTTGAAAACAATCAAGGAGGAAGTAGTATCAAGAGTTTGGCTCAGATTAGCTGATCTCTTGAGAAGGAGCCGAACCAGATTTTTTTCTTTTAGGGTCCTTTATGCTAAATGTATGGACCTCGGCGTAATTTTTGCTTTTTGAGGTCCCTGATGTAAAATGTACTCCGATTGACTATGTAAAGTTCTAACCTAAAAGTAAGTGGTGAAATTTAAACAAATTTAAGCTTAGTTGTCAACGAGTATGAACGATTCATGTATTTCAAGATGAACGAGCAAGGTCAAGGCCATATCTACATCATACTTTATGCTAATGATCCCATATTCAAGAATTTGCATATCGACAAATTTGGCCATATTTTGAAAACAATCAAAGATGAAATAGAATCAAGAGTGTGGCTCGATCAGCTACTCTCTCGAGAAGGAGCCGAACCCTACTGTTTTGCTTGCTTAATATTAGGGTCCTTTGTGTTAAATGTATGAACTCAATGTAATTTTCCCCCTTTTTAGGTCCTTATTGTAAAATGTACTCCCATTGACCGTGTAAAATTCTAACCTAAAAGTAAGTGGTGGAATTTAAATGAATTTCAGCTTATAGTTGTCAACAAGTATGAACATTCTTTGATTTAAAGCCGGACGACCACAAGGTAGAGGCTATATCTCTACATCATACTTTATTCTGATGATCGAGTATCCAAGAAATTGCATGGCGATAGATTTGGCCATATTTTGAAAACAATCAAAGAGGAAGTAGTATGAATAGCATGGCTCCACCAGCTACTCTCGAGAAGGAGCCGAACCCGACTGTTTTCTTTGCTGAATTTTAGGGTCCTTTGTGCCAAATGTAAGGACCTCGATGTAATTTTCTCTTTTTAGGTCCTTTATGTAGAATGTACTTTATGCTTATGATCCCATATGCAAGAATTTGCATGTCGACAAATTTGGCCATCTTTTGAAAACAATCAAAGATATTAAAAAAAAATCAATTTCATTTTTCCAAGTTAGAGGAATTTATTTTCTGAAAAGCACGTAAGAAGAATTTATTTTATTTTTTCTGTTAAAAATAAAGAGCAAGAAGAGACTATATGAGCATAGAGAAGGCAGAAAGAGAGCCGCGAAGAGGAGGATTTGAAGGTGGTGCGATGTCAGAGCAAAGCTATTATGGGTTCCTGACACGAGGTACAGGGTACAGTGAAGGTGGTGCGATGTCAGGACTACGATATGTATGCATGCAAAATAAAATGTGTTTTCTTTGTCCTTCACTCCCTCATCAGGCTAGTCATAGTGGGAGTAACTAACGTAGTCCTACATGTATTTCCAACAGTAAACATTTAGATGACATGTCATGCAATTAAATTATGAAAGAGAGCCTTGTGATAACTAGTTATGTTAACATCACACATTTCAAGACAAAATGAGTTTATATTGCAATAAACGAGGTTTTGCATGATACCACACCTATATTATTTTACACTATGGAGGTAGTAACTTAGACTAGTAACATATGCATGTTAGTACTAAGTTACTCCCCACTATGACCAGCCTCACTACCCCACACACCCCGGCCGGCTGATATCTCCCTTGTCCACAAAGTGGCGCTGCGCACGCGTGTCGACCGACAACCTGCCTTGTGTCGGTGGCTCTGTATCTGTGTCTAGCATCTTCGTCAGCTGCGTCGGTGGGAACCATTTTGCTCCTTGGCGGCAAAAAGTATTACTACTACAGTACTCCCTCTGTTTCAAAATATAAGATGTTTTAGCTTTGTGAAATGAGTGTATCTAGACTTCTTTTTGTGTGTAGGTTCATCTAGATTTGGAGTGACTCTACACATTAAAAGTGATCTAGATACACTCCTTTCAGAAAGCTAAAACATCTTATATTTTGAAACAGAGGGAGTACAATAGTGTAGCAATTCAAAATTTCCTGGTTTTGAAATTTTCACTTCCTTCATAAACATCCGGGGGGAGGATATTCAAAAGATCGCCATTCGCAGTACTACTAGTACAAGGACAAGTACTACTCAAGTGTTGGACAAGGGATTGGTTGATCTGGCAAGCAAAAAAAATGTCCCATCGCATTGGATGCTCACCATTATGATTTGACCAGCCTACCTACTCCGCACTACTCCACCTCCGTACCCTAGGAAGAGGAAGCACCAAGCACACCCGAGCAAGCTGGTTTAAAAGTGAGGAGCACTCCTTTTTTCGTGAAGCAAGTGGTACTCCCTCCTTCCCAAATTAGAACGCATATTACTTCTAGTCAGAGTCAAATTTAATAAACTTTTACTAAATGTACGACATCAACTCAATGTTATTAGAATCATCATGAACTATATTTTCATATTATATGCATTTGTCATTAGAAAAGTCAGTATGTATTTACATATAGTTGGTCGAACTTTATAAAGATTGACTTTGACCAAACCTAATATGCGTCCAAAATTGAGAAAGAGGAAGCAGTATGAAGAGTATGGCTCGATCAGCTGCTCTCTCGAGGAGACGTACCCGACTGTTTTAAATTCCTTGTTTAGTTTTAGGGTCCTTTGTGCTAAATGTATGGACCTCGATGTAGTTTTCCCTTTTTTTAGGTCCTTCATGTAAAATGTAGTCCCACCATCCATGTAAAATTCTAACCAATAAGTGTAAGTGGTGAAATTTAAACGAATTTAAGCTTACTTCTCAACGGGTATGAACATTCTTGGATTTCAAGCCAAACGACCAAGGTCAAGGCCATATCAACATCATCCTTTATGTTGATGGCCCCATACGAGAGAATTTACATGCCAATAGATTGGGCCATATTTTGAAAACAATCAAAGAGGAAGTAGTATGAAGAGTTTGGCTCAGATGAGCTGATGTCTCCAGAAGGATCTGAACCAGAAAGTTTTTCTTTGACAGTCCTTTGGGCTAAATGTATGGACCTCCATGTAAATTTCCATTTTTAGGTCTTTGATGTAAAATATGCTCCCACCAACCGTGTAAAATGCTAACCTAAAAGCAAGTGCTGAAATTTAAACGAATTTAAGCTTAGCTATCAACGAGTAGGAACTTTCTTGGATTTCAAGCCGAATAACCACTTAGTCAAGGCCATATCTCTACATCATACTTTATGCTGATGATCCCATATCCAAGAATTTGCATGGCGACAAATTTGGCTATATTTGTAAAATAGTCAATGAGGAGGTAGTATGAAACGCATGGCTCGATCAGCTGCTCTCTCGAGAAGGAGATGAACCTGAATATTTTCTTTGCTCAATTTTAGGGTCACTTGTGCTAAATGTATGGACCTCAATGTATTTTTTACTTTTTTAGGTACTTGATGTAAAATGTACTCCCACCGCCCGTGTAAAATTCTAACCTAAAAGTAAGTGGTCAAATTGAAATTAATTTAAGCATAGTTGTCGACGAGTACAAAAAATTCTTGGATTTCAAGATGAACGACCAAGGTCAATGCCATATCAACATCATACTTTATGCTGATGACCCCATATCAGAGAATTTGCATGGCAACAGATTTGTCCGTATTATTTTGAAAACAATTGAAGAGGAAGTAGTATGAAGAGTTTGGCTCGGATCAGCTAATCTCTCAAGAAGGAGTCGAACCAATGCAACAAAATGTTTTCCTTTCAAGGTCCTTTGTGCTAAATGTATGGACATCGATGTAATTTTCCCCTTTTTTAGGTCCTTGATGTAAAATATGCTCCCATCGGCCATGTAAAATGCTAACCTAAAAGTAAGTGGTGAATTTTTAATGAATTTAAGCTTAGTTGTCAACGAGTATGAACTTTCTTAGATTTCAAGCCGAACGACAACAAGGTCAAGGCCATATCTCTACATCATACTTTATGATGATGATCCCATATCAAAAAATTGGCATGGCGATAGATTTGGCCATATTTTGAAAAAAATCAAAGAGGAAGTAGTATGAAGAGTATGGCTCGATCAGCTACTCTCATGAGAAGGAGCCGAACCCGACTGTTTTCCTTATTTGATTTTAGGGTCCTTTTTAGGTCTAAAAGTGTAAGTGGTGAAATTTATAGGATTATTTTAAGCTTACTTGTCAACGACTATGAATATTCTTGGATTTAAAGCCGAACGACGATGGTCGTCAAGGCCATATCTATATCATACTTTATGCTCATGATCCCATGTTAGAGAATGTGCATGGGAACAGATTTGGCCATGTTTTGGAAAAATCAAAGAGGAAGTAGTATTAAGAGTTTGGGTCAGATCAGCTGATCTCTCGATAAGGAGTCGAACTAGAAGTTTTTCCTTTTAGGGTCCTATATGCTAAATGTATGGACCTCGATGTAATTTTTGCTTTTTTGAGGTTCCTGATGTAAAATGTACTCCGATCGACCATGTAAAGTTCTAACCTAAAAGTAAGTGGTGAAATTCAATCCAATTTAAGCTTAGTTGTCAACAAGTATGAACCATTCTTCAATTTCAAGACGAACCACCAAGGTCAAGGCCATATCTACATCATACTTTATGCTTATGATCCCATATCCAAGAATTTGCATGCCGACAAATTTGGCCATATTTTGAAAACAATCAAAGATGAATTATATGAAGAGTATGGCTCGATCAGCTACTCTTGTGAGAAGGAGCCGGACCTGACTGTTTTGCTTGCTTAATTCTAGGGTCCTTTGTGCTAAATGTGTGGACCTTAATGTAATGTTCCCCCTTTTAGGTCCTTGTTGTAAAATGTACTCCCATCGACCATGTAATTCTAAGATAAAAGTAAGTGATGAAATTTAAACGAATTTCAGCTTATAGTTGTCAATGAGTATGGAAATTTTTTGATTTCAAGCCGAACTACTACAAGGTCGAGGCCATATCTCTACATCATAATTTATTATGTTGATCGAGTATCCAAGAATTTCCATGGTGATAGATTTGGCCATATTGTGAAAACAATCTAAGAGAAAGTAGTATGAAGGGTATGGCTTGATCAGCTGCTCTCTCGAGGAGGAGCTAACCCCAATTGTTTTCTTTGCTCAATTTTAGGCTCCTTTGTGCAAAATGTATGGACATCGATGTAATTTCCCCCTTTTTTGGGTCCTTGATGTAGAATGTACTCCCACCAACCGTGTAAAATGCTAATCTATAAGTAAGTGATGAATTTCAACGAATTTAAGCATAGTTGTCAACGGGTATGAAAAATCTTGGATTTCAAGCCGAACGACCACAAGGTAAGGCCATATCTCTAAATCATAATTTATGTTTATGATCCCATATTCCAGAATTTGCATGGCGATAGATTTGGCCATATTTTTAAAACAATTGAAGAGGAATTAGTATGAAGAGTATGGCTCGACCAGCTGCTCTCTCGAGAAGGAGCTGAACCCGATTGTTTTCTTTGCTCAATTTTAGGGTCCTTTGTGCTAAATGTATGGACCTCGATGTAATTTTCCCTTTTTTGGTCCTTTATGTAGAATTTACTTTATGCTTATGATCCCATATCCAAGAATTTGCATGCCGACAAATTTGGCCATCTTTTGAAAACAATCGAAGATATTAAAAACAAAAAATAATCAATTTCATTTTTCCAAGTGACATGAATTTGTTTTCTGAAAAGCAGGTAAGAAGATTTTTCGATCATCTTCTCTCTCGAGGAGCCGTACCTGACTGTTTTCAATTCCATGTTTGGTTTTAGGGTCCTTTGTGCTAAATGTATGGACCTTGATGTAATTTTCCCTTTTCCCACCATCCATGTAAAATTCTAACCAAATCGTGTAAGTGGTGAAATTTAAACGAATTTAAGCTTACTTGTCAATGAGTATGAACATTCTTAGATTTCAAGCCGAACGACCAAGGTCAAGGCCATCTCAACATCATACTTTATGCTGATGGTCCCGTATGAGAGAATTTTCATGGCAACAGATTTGGCCATATTATGAAAACAATCAAAGAGGAAGTAGTATGAAGAGTTTGGCTCAGATCAGCTGATCTCTCGAGAAGGAGCCGAACCAGAAAGTTTTCCTTTTATGGTCCTTTGGGCTAAATGTATGGACCTCCATGTAAATTTCCCCTTTTTAGGTCTTTGATGTAAAATATTCTCCCACTGACCGTGTAAAATGCTAACCTAAAAGTAAGTGGTGGAATTTAAATGAATTTAAGCTTAGCTGTCAATGAGTATGAACTTTCTTGGATTTCAAGCCAAGCGACCACAAGGTCAAGGCTATATCTCTACATCATACATTATGATCCCATATCCAAGAATTTGAATAGCGATAGATTTTGTCATATTTGTAAATTAAGCGAAGAGGAAGTAGTATGAAACGTATGGCTCGATCAACTGCTCTCTCGAGAAGGAGCCGAACCCGACTACTACTCCCTCTGGCCCAAATTAATTGACTTGCATTTATCAGATTCGAATGCATCTAGCACTAGAACATGTTTATATACATCCGAATCTAGACAAATTCGAGTCAAGTAATTTGAGGGAGTACAATAGAGTAGCAATTCAAACTTTCTGAATTTCGAAATTTTCACTTCCTTCACAAACATCGGCAGGAAGGATATTCAATATATCATCATTCGTAGTACTACTAGTACTACATCGTACAGTGAGTAGTAACAAAAGAAACTTTTTTTGACGATCGTACCAAAAGAAAGGACGTCCCAAAAGAAACTTCATTCAATCATTAAGGGGTTGTTTGGTTTAGTGGCTATCCAGTGGATAACACGGGATATCCACTTTTTTTGGTTATCCAGTGTTTGGTTTAGAGGGTGGAGGGGATATGGATAACCACTTTTGGCTCAAAAAGGTGGTTGAGCATATCCCACAAAAAGAGCTCGATGTGCTCAATCACTTTTGCATAGCTCCTCCGAAGCGTTTTCTTCTTCGTTCACCCTTCCTCTCGAGAGAAAATAACCATCTTTTCTTTCCTATGGGCTCCACATGAGGGAAGCCATAGCGTAGGCCGTCGGGCAGAGTGGGTGTTCGAATACGCACACGGGCATAGGCCGCCGGGCAGAGTGGGCAGGCATAGGGGGCGCAGGCAGGCAGGTTGACACGAGCTCGGCAGGGGGAAAAGGGTGGCGAGCTGCCGGCGGTCGTGGCCATTGCTAGGGAAGTGGTGAGGCAGATGAAGAAGACAAGGTGAAAGAGGAAAATAAAAAAACTGTTGGACCAATAGATTTTGACTAGCTATCCCTAACCACTTTTTATCCCACTTTACCAAACAAAAAAGGCTACCCCTAACCAGCTGGTTGGGGATATCCTCATCCCTAAATGACATCCTCTAAATCAAAAAACCCCTAACATAACAACACGAGTTTACATATAAAGGACTCGCTGCTGAACTAGTGCAGGTCCGGCGCCTCCTAGGACTTAGTCCGCGCTAGCGGCAGCTCGTGACATCGGCACCAACGCCAGCTCTAGCAACACAGCCGGCTCCTGACTCATCGGCACCTCCAGATAATGTGGTGGCACCTCCGAATAAGGTGGCTGTACCTCCTGAGTTATCAGCGGCACCTCCGGATATGGCGGTGGTACCTCTGGAGCCATTGGCAGCTCCGGGAGGACAATGTGGATGAAGTTGTCGTTGTTGGGAAACTGGTCCCAGTAGTTGGTGAAAATGTTGGTGCTAGTGAACACCACCATCTTGCAGCCGCAGTGGAAGGCCTGGCCGTAGAGGAGAAAGGCGTCCCTGAAGTTGATGAACTTGACCTTCAACGTCTCATTCGGATTGTCGTGGATGCGATATATATGGTACTTGGGGTGACCGTACCTAGCATCGAGGAAGGCGCACGCTAGCAGCCAATTTTTTCTTCGTAGGGAGAAGACCCAAATGCATAGGGTATTGTCCTCTTGTACAGTGATGTCGGGGTCTTTGCACTCCCGTACGGCGGGCGGCAGCTGGAAGGTGGCCATGGATGACAGATGAGGAAGGAGACTGTTGCTGGAAGCGGGGGATTAGAGATGGATTGGTGCGGGGAAGGGGAGAGGATAAATAGGACGGAGATGATCCGATATTAATGTATCAGATTACTGAAGCGAGGGGATAATCAATGTCGCTGATGAAGCTGATGCGTGTGGCAAATATCGATGATGATGACTAGGGTAAGCGATTGGACAGAACGCTGACTCTGCTTCCCGCACTCGATGGCCTAGTCAAAATTTTGTGGTGCGTCCAAGGCGACCGCGACCTCCCCCATCTGTGGGCCCTACATAGATGATTGAGTTGATGGGTGAAAACAAATTGATAAAGTGAGCTCTTTCCTACTCCCTTCGGTATGAGATTTTCTATATCTATATCTATACCACAATATAGTACACTAGTTTTTGAATTTGAATCGACCCACACAACTTCTTGCCAATGCACATTTGGAGCAATCCAAGACGTTGATTTCCCTGAGGTTGTGGTTTTGTGATAAAATTGGTGTTTTGTTAAAAAAAATCACTAAGGTTGTGGTTTTGTGATAAAATGGCACCAACATGTGGTGCTAAGTGAGAAAATCTTCTCCGATCCTATTTTTTACTTTATTACTCAATATATCCCGCTTCATTGGAAGTTGATATGAATACCATCGAACTTGTATTCATCAAGGCATTCGAGGTAGCAAGAAGGATCCTGTTTGTATTATTTGTACTCAGCTTTTAGTGGCTAGTCAATCTTGTACTGCTGCTATATTTTTTTAATAATACGATTTATTTTACAAATTTCACGAATAATCCACGAATTTGAGGAATTGCGAATCTAGCGCGGCATTAGTTAAATTAGCCGTACTATTCGTATATTATTTGTGAAATTTGTTAAACAAATCATATTATTTTTAAAAAAAATAGCCGTACTGCTGGCAAGGCGAGCAAGGGCTCCTTCCACCGCAAATATTTTGCCTTGTTTTTTAAAATGCTCCTCCATCCAAAAATTTGTCTAGTCGCTGCCTTTGGTGAGAGAAAAGGCTCCTGGATGAAGGAGAATCATCCTCCCTCTCTCCTCCTAAATGCGGCATTGGCTGCTATGTCCACTCTTGCATCTATGCCTGGCACTTGTTCATGTTGGAAGCATCACAGCAGTCACCTCTTCCTTCCCATGTAAGCTTCCGTGCAATGGAGTACAACCGTGCAGGTGCAGCAGTGCAGAGAAGGTTGGGGCCCGTGGTGGTCCAGGCCAACTTTCCTTCTGTTTTCCTCATGCTTCTGCCCAAAAATGAGCTCTGGCTGGATGTTTTCTTTCTCTTCCATATTAGGCTGCTCTTCATATTGCTAAATAAATTAGGCTTGTAAAACTTTCACATGTTACTACAGTACCTTCAAAGTCTACTGGGTGAAAACAAATATACATCGTTACTTTTTATAGATGTGGCTGTTTCATATTTTTTTGAGCTTTACCTATTACAGAGCATAATTTATATAGTGATGATATGTCATCCTTTATTATTATGTGGGTCTCACGTGCCAACTTACTAATAAAAGGGTGGTGCACAAATACAAAGAGGCCACTAATATTGTCCAACTAAACCAGGAATTTGTAGATAATAAGGCCTCAAAATACAAAAAGGACCCTAGTACAAAAAGGAAAGGCATAATCAGGTAGATCTTAATTGATTATCAGCTGTGGTATATAAAAGAAGGGCACGGCTCGAGGTCGGATCAGAGATTCCTCATTTCTCCCCACCCAAATCGCAATGCTTGGGATGGTCACTCTGAAAATGGAAGTTGTAGCATCCCATCTGTCTAACATCTGTAATGCTACATGGTCTAATAATAAAATGCTACTTCCTACATATAATTGTTGTATCATCATTATATCATGGTCATGTCATCATGCCACCTTGCATTTGAGCATCATATAAAACCCCGTTTCTTTTGGATCTTGTCTCATATGCATTTATTAATTGTATTTGCCTATTGATATATTGTATTTGGTTCTTAATAAATGCTTGATGCCCAAGTTGAGTTGGGGGCATGTCTTTTATTAACTCCACCACCTTTCTTTGTCACCACCCCATAAATTCCACCATCCAACTATATGTGGGCTTTGCATTTTATTTGGGTTTACATCTAGCTCATAAATAATTGGGATGGGTCCCTTCTTTTGTTCTACATGCTTCCCTCCTTGTTTTCACAAGGTGGTATGTGGGGGCATACATGGTCACCTTTGAATGCCATGTAGAGTAGAAATATCATTCTTTCTACCTTGTATGTCTCTATTTAAAGCAATGGCTATGCTTTAATTCATGGTGGCTATATTCACAATAGTGGCACATACACACTACCATGGCCACCTTGAAAATTGATGCATGACCATTCTTTGATGTTGCTACATGAGGTAAAGAAGCTTCCATGAATGTTTGTGGAGCCTTTTGGAATAATAGGAAGCTTGTTTAAATTGCATGGTTTTGAGCATTTATCACCATGCATGGGCCATGCACACATGTTTCCTCTCATGTATTTTCTCTCTTACTTGACCTCTTTTGTTTTGTTTGATTTTAACTCAAACCCACCTTGCAAACCTACACTTATCTCTTGTGCATGTATGAGGGCCTCCATCCACATGCCTTAATGCCTAGCTATCCTACCCAATCTATACATGAGCACCTTTTCTTAATCTTTATCTTAAACCTTCTCTCCACCTAGCTTGGCCCATCCCTCCTCTCTCTCAAGCTCACATTTCCACAACCTAATCTAGCTAAAACCCTACTCCTACCTCACCTCCATAATCTCACCACCCCATTCTTGATCTTGTGAGAGTTTGTAAAGCCCTAACCCTAAACCCTAGCCACCACTAAACCTAGCTACACCCTCACCTCACCACCTTTATCCCTCTCCCCAAACCGAGACCACATCAGCCTTATGGCCTGGTTCGGCCCCAACCATCCCCTACTACTCCATGCCGAGCCACCCCCCTCTAACCTAAACCCTAGGCCGAGCCTTGCTCGACATCACCTAACCGAGACCCCCCTCTCTTTCCTCTCTCCCTCGTTGCATGCAGACCCCACGCGAGCCACCTACGCCTCCCCTCTAGCCCCAGCGGTGCAACCCAACCAGCCTCGACCCTTCCCCGTTCCACCGACCCTTGTGAGGGTGGAGAAAAGGTGCACCACCACCTTTTCCTCCCCGACCCCATGTGCAACCCTCCTCCCCTGGCCTTATCTACTCCCCCTCCCCTCTGCCGTGCGTCGCTTCCCCAGATCCAACTAGGGCCTAGCCCTTCTACCCCTCTTTACCCACCTACCTGCTACCCCTCCCTCTCACCATCTCCAACCTCACCATCGGTTTTCCTCTCGGCTACACCGTACCAGGCGGCGGGAGTGACGTCTGGCTGTTGGGGAAGACCGAGTCGATCCCCTGCGTCGCCCCTGTCCACGCCGTCGAGGAGGAGAAGGCCTAGACCTGTTGCACGTCATCGACGCCGACGAAAACCCTAACCCGCCGGCCGCCAGCATCGCCGCCGATCCCCTGCGCTCCTGCCCGATCCACCACCACCAACCTCCCAGCGGTGAGCCGATGCACCCCCCGGACATCCTCTCCGCACGCTCCGCTTCCGGTACACGTTAATCATTCTGTTGACCGCCCTCTGTGCACGATGCACGTAGTTGCACCTCCGTTGTCACACCGCAGTAGGGCCTTCTAGTCGCATAGCTGGTACCCAACAACAAACCCCGCTAGCCGCAGCGGTCGCCGCCGCCGCGTGCACGCGCTAGATCGTGAGTTCGATCCCCGGCCGCGCCTCTGTTTCAACCACGTGCGCGTCGTCAGTTTCGATGGAGAAAACCCGGTGGAAGAAAAACAGTAGCTTACCCCTTTTGCAAATGCCCCCTGCCCTTTCATTTTCCTCAACCCGCGCTCCATCCAGGCCCACATGTCATGCGTTGTGTCCTTTTTACAAAAAGGCACCCAGACTTCCTGTTTCTCAACCCGCGCTCCCCGGCTCCCCCACGTGGCAGGCCCCCGCTGGCGCGCACGCATGTGGCCCTGTGGCTGCTGTGGCCGCACCCGTCAATCTCTGTGGCTGGATGGACGAGCGGTAAGAAAAGGCTCTGATGCGCGTTGGTTTCGCCAGCTCAGCGCTGGTCCACCCGTCAGCGGCTATGGCCAGCTACCCTCTGTGTGCAAAAAGTCTTTGATCTTTTTCTGTTTAATAAAAATGATTTCAGAAATTGTTAAATATGTTTTAAATCTAGAAAATAATATATTTTAATTCATAAATCCAAATAATACAAATGATATATGTTTTTGGATCAGAAAAATGTGAGGATTCCAAATATGCCATTCAAAATAATGTTTGACTATTTTAAATTATCGAAATAGTTTAATTGCAATAAAAATGCCTTTTCTTAATTAATTAACAACTTTAATTCTGTAACTCCAAATTTGACAAATAAGATGTCTAAATCGATCAGCGCGACGAGCCCGTTCTGATTATGCATTCCATGATATGAATTGAAGCATGCATCATGTCATTATTAAAAATCAGAACTATTTATGGTAATAAAACTTGACCAAATAATTAATAAAATGAGTTATTCTTGTCCCCACACCTCACCCTTGCCATGCTACGTTATTGCCATGTAAATTGTGCACCATTCATCATGGCATGCTTGTTTGCTTGTCGCATTTTATTCATATGCTTGTGCACTTTATTTATGTTGGCCCTTATTTGTTTGTTTCTTCTTTCGAATAGACGCCGAGCAGGGGAAATATCAGGAATCCCAGGAGTACTACCCAGATCCATCTCTCGCTTCAACTGAGCTGCTAGGCAAGCACTACCACATGCTTTCATATATATAGTACCTATTGCCTCTATCTTATTCTTGCATCATTGAGTCTCCATTGCATTAAATTGAATCCCAAGTACTGCATAGCCTTTACTTTTAAACCCCACCGAGCTTGTTCCTCCATCCCATGAGCCATTACTACAGGAGTTTTTTGAGCCATGCGGGTCGTAGAACATCATGTGTAGGGTATGTGAGAGTCTGATGGATAACGAGGTACCTAAACAACTTAACATGAGTAGTAATGGGATAACTAATGAAAGAGGCACCGGTGGGCAATATCTGTCGTTTGGTTTTTATGTCCACTTGTGTCCCGTAGGACCCCGAGTACTTGATACCTGTTCCTTGACTATTCGCACTATCCACATACGGGAGACTCTATGAATCCCCCTTTGCTTGAGCTTGATTTGTACTTTATTTCTTGGGGCCACAAAGTAGTTTGGGTCTTTATTACTATCCTGTACTTATGCTATGCTTTACAGTATTATTTAAGATTGTGCATGTATCTCTTGTGCATGTATGTGGGCCTCCATCCACATGCCTTAATGCCTAGCTATCCTACCCCAACTATACATGAGCACCTTTTCTTAATCTCTATCTTAAACCTTCTCTCCACCTAGCTTGGCCCATTCCTCCTCTCTCTCAAGCTCACCTTTCCACAACCTAATCTAGCTAAAACCCTACTCCTACCTCACCTCCATAATCTCACCACCCCATGTTTGATCTTGTGAGAGTTTGTAAAGCCCTAACCCTAAACCCTAGCCATCACTAAACCTAGCTACACCCTCACCTCACCACCTTTATCCCTCTCCCCAAACTGAGACCACATCAGCCTTATGGCCTGGTTCGGCCCCAACCATCCCCTTCTACTCCATGCCGAGCCACCCTCCTCTAACCTAAACCCTAGGCCGAGCCTTGCTCGACATCACCTAACTGAGAACCCCCTCTCTTTTCCTCTCTCCCTCGCTGCCATGCAGACCCCACCCGAGCCACCTACGCCTCCCCTCTAGCCCCAGCGGTGCAACCCAGCCAGCCCCAACCCTTCCTCGGTCCACCGACCCTTGTGAGGGTGGAGAAAAGGTGCACCACCACCTTTTCCTCCCCGACCCCATGTGCAACCCTCCTCCCCTGGCCTTATCTACTCCCCCTCCCCTCTGCCGTGCGTCGCCTCCCCAGATCCAACTAGGGCCTTGCCCTTCTACCCCTCTTTACCCACCTACCTGCTACCCCTCCCTCTCACCATCTCCAACCTCACCGTCGGTTTTCCTCTCGGCTACACCGTACCAGGGGGCGGGCGTGGCGTCTGGCTGTTGGGGAAGACCGAGTCGATCCCCTGCGTCGCCCCTGTCCACGCCGTCGAGGAGGAGAAGGCCCAGACCTGCTGCACGTCATCGACGCCGACGAAAACCCTAACCCGCCGGCCGCCAGCGTCGCCGCCGATCCCCTGCGCTCCTGCCTGATCCACCACCACCAACCTCCCCGTAGTGAGCCGACGCACCCCCCTGACATCCTCTCCGCACGCTCCGCTTCTGGTACGCGTTAATCATTCTGTTGAGCGCCCTCTGTGCACGATGCACGCAGTTGCCCCTCTGTCGTCACACCGCAGTAGGGCCTTCTAGTCGCGTAGCTGGTACCCAACACCAAACCCCGCTAGCCGCAGCGGTCGCTGCCGCCGCCCGCACGCGCTAGATCGTGAGTTTGATCCCCGGTTGCGCCTCTGTTTTCCACCACGCACGCGTCGTCAGTTTCGATAGAGAAAACCTGGTGGAAGAAATACAGTAGCTGACCCCTTTTGCGAATGCCCCCCTGCCCTTTCATTTTCCTCAACCCGCGCTCCATCCGGGCCCACATGTCATGCGTTGTGTCCTTTTTACAAAAAGGCACCCAGACTTCCTGTTTCTCAACCCGCACTCCCCGGCTCCCCCACGTGGCAGGCCCCCGCTGGCGCGCCCGCATGTGGCCCTGTGGCTGCTGTGGCCCCACCCGTCAGTCTCTACGGCTGGATGGACGAGCGGTAAGAAAAGGCTCTGCTGCGCGTTGGTTTCGCCAGCTCAGCGTTGGTCCACCCGTCAGCGCCTGTGGCTAGCTACCCTCTGTGTGCAAAAAGTCTTTGATCTTTTTCTGTTTAATAAAAATGATTTCAGAAATTGTTAAATATGTTTTAAATCCAGAAAATAATATCTATTAATTAATAAATCCAAATAATACAAATGATATATGTTTTTGGGTCAGAAAAATGTGAGGATTCCAAATATGCCATTCAAAATAATGTTTGACTATTTTGAATTATCGAAATAGTTTAATTGCAATAAAAATGCCTTTTCTTAATTAATTAACAACTTTAATTCTGTAACTCCAAATTTGACAAATAAGATGTCTAAATCGATCAGCGCGACGAGCCCGTTCTGATTATGCATTCCATGATATGAATTGAAGCATGCATCATGTCATTATTAAAAATCAGAACTGTTTATGGCAATAAAACTTGACCAAATAATTAATAAAATGAGTTATTCTTGTCCCCACACCTCACCCTTGCCATGCTACGTTATTGCCATGTAAATTGTGCACCATTCATCATGGCATGCTTGTTTGCTTGTCGCATTTTATTCATATGCTTGTGCACTTTATTTATGTTGGCCCTTGTTTGTTTGGTTCTTCTTTCGAATAGACGCCGAGCAGGGGAAATATCAGGAATCCCAGGAATACTACCCAGATCCATCTCTCGCTTCAACTGAGCTGCCAGGCAAGCACTACCACATGCTTTCATACATATAGTACCTATTGCCTCTATCTTATTCTTCCATCATTGAGTCGCCATTGCATTAAATTGAATCCCAAGTACTGCATAGCCTTTACTTTTAAACCCCACCGAGCTTGTTCCTCCATCCCATGAGCCATTACTACAGGAGTTTTTTGAGCCATGCGGGTCGTAGAACATCATGTGTAGGGTATGTGAGAGTCTGATGGATAACGAGGTACCTAAACAACTTAGCATGAGTAGTAATGGGATAACTAATGAAAGAGGCACCGGTGGGCAATATCTGTCGTTTGGTTTTTATGTCCACTTGTGTCCCGTAGGACCCCGCGTACTTGATACCTGTTCCTTGACTATTCGCACTATCCACATACGGGAGACTCTATGAATCCCCCTTTGCTTGAGCTTGATCTGTACTTTATTTCTTGGGGCCACAAAGTAGTTTGGGGCTTTATTACTATCCTGTACTTATGCTATGCTTTACTGTATTATTTAAGATTGTGCGTGGAGCACCTGTACTATTTAGGATGGCAGAGAGTTTTCGCGGTATCGACAAGCCCAGTCACATTTTCGGGTTCCCAGTCGTTTACAGGCATTGGCGCAAACCTTGGGTCCGTCTCGGAGAGGGCCAACTTCGTTGCGTGTAGCTTAATGGGGTGGCCCCCTGAAATGATTTATGAATCCTGTGATTGCTCTGTCGTGAAAGCCTCGTTGGGTTTTGATTTGGTTTTTCTGAGGTGGATCGTGTGTGTGTTGCTATTTGTGCACCCCTGCAGGGTAAATCTTTCTGAAAGCCGTGTCCGCAGTTATGCACGACTTGGAGCATAGTTTCTCGATCATAGACAAGTACAACTAAAGTACCGCTTTCAACTTGACTAAATACCTGACTAGTAAATAGTGCAATACTCATGGAATGGTTAATAAAACTGCCAACGAATGGGTTGTTCGTCCGCTTTCTCGTTGGTAAGCGAGAAGGAGGATGGATTTGTTACTTTATACTGTTATAACTGTTGTTACTAATTAACGGACATCCGTCTATCTTTGTTTAGGCGGATGGTTAGAGAGTATCTATAGACTTGTTAGTTATTATCTTTTGCTGCAATTGCGTCACCCAAGGTATATGTCCCCTTTAGAGGCATAAAGACTTGCTGAGTACCCCTAGGGTCTCACACGATAAATTGTTTGATTCAGATGAACAGGTGTATTCGCAAGATGGATACTGGGTGGAGGAGACAGATGACGTTGGCAACGAACACTCGGTGTAGAGATTCCGGGGATGGGGATCCGTGAGATCTGTGGGCGGGGTGTGCTTATTTATGTGGCATCTTATGCCGATTTGCTTCTTGTCCGTACTCGGATCTTGTTTCCCGCTTCCGCTTGATACTCTGTTGATTGATGTATGAGGAGCTATCCTACACTATTATCTCTATCTAGGATATTTGGATCTTGACGTATGGCATTGCAATATTTCTATTTCTTTTAGATGATATGGCTCTGAGAACTGTTGTAAGGTAGCTTGCATACATACTCACTTGTGTATGTATTTGATCTCTTCGCCTGTTGCCTATGCCGCTCGCTCTTGTCCCGATGTTCTTGAAGTGGTTAGGGCGGCCGACGGGCCTACACGTGGGTGGCCCCTGGGCCCTCGATGTACTACTTTAACCACTTTTGGTTCATCCAGGCTTGAACTTAGAGCGTAGGGTCCGAGGTTGTTACAGAAGCCACTGTTCTCAACTGTTCCTCCTGATCCTAGCCCCTCAAGCCCCGGTGAGTCTACAAGGTCTCTCCATTTCTCCCTCACAATCCATTGATTTTTCTTTTATCGGTTCGTCCGTGCAAATATTTTATTTTTCGAACTTCCATTTCTACAGTGCATGGATATTCATCTAGTCTGCCACCGCTGCGTCCGCAAGATCACCTCATGCTAGAAGTTTGATCACCCTAGCAGCGGATTCACCCACGAGCCTGCCATGGACACCGTCCTATTAGCGGCTAGGGTCGAGTGCACCTACAAAGGCTGTAGTAGTTTGCTGCCCTACTATGAACTCCACGAGCACGAAAGCATGTGCCGGTATACTCCCTGCACTTGCACAGACACCGGCTTTGACTTTGCTGCCCCGCCGCCAGCGCTCGTCACCCACCTCGAAGCGGTCCAGTCAATCCAAGTGCACAAGATCCAGTATGCCACCACCAAAGCTTTCTAGGAGATGGTGTCGCTGTTGAGCGAGGCATCCCACCGGCTCAACGTCGTTGGGGAATAGGATGGCACCATGTTCGTCATGACGATTGGCTCGGTAAGCACGGTCCCCCTCGTGTCTGCGTTTTGTGTTAGGGCCATGATGGGCGACTTGCCGGTGTATAGGGTAAGGATGTGGGCGGAATGCCCGCCGCTGCTTTCCTGGACAGACGGCAGGAGGATGACCGACACCGTGACGGTGGAGCTCGACGCGCCGAGCTCCGCTAAGCCGGGCGATGTCCTGCTACATCGAAGGAGCTATGTTTCTTCTTTCACGTCGAGTTTTAGTGGTGATGTAAGCTGTTGTTAATTGGTTTAATTGCAGAATGATCGTTTAAATACCAAGAATGGTGGATTTTGTAGTACTAGTACTCTATCTCCGTCCCAAGAAATAAGGCTCCCTTATTTTTGTTTTTTGTTTAACCAAGTTTACTCTAAATATATATAAAGAATGTTGGTTCTGTACAAATTTAGCATCATTGGAAAGTTATTTCAATACGAATTCAACGAAACAAAATTTACACATATAAGTAAATTTTAGTTGCTCCATTTATTCGGTCAAACTTTACTTTGGAGCTCGCATGCGCCTTATTCCTTGAAACAGAGGTACTAGATTAGTTCGGTGGATGTACTCTCCTAAGTATTTTTCATGAAGGCTTAACTTCTGATGGGTTGGGTGGATCAGTGGATGTACTCTGTTGAGTAGTAAGCTGAATAGGATTAATGCTCTCTATTTAGGAAGGCCAGAGGGCTAATTCGCAATACTACCAAGTAGATGAACTCTAATTAATTTATGCATGCACCACTAGTTTTACATGCATGAGACACTAGATAAAAAAAGGGGACATGATGAGAGATGAAACAACATGCATTGGGAGATTGGGAGAAAATAGAGATATCTAAATTAATGAGTCACGGGAATTAAGTAAACAAAGAGGATAGGTCTTATTATAATTTCTAACAATTTTAAAATGCTCTCTGGCCTAATAATCTCAAACAAAGGTAGGAGTACTGGTCAACATACATTCGAGAGTACTAGTATGTACTACTACTAGTAGTAGGAGTAGTAGTAGTAGTAGTAGTACAATAGTGGAGTACGGTAGTAGTAGTAGTACTCCCCTCCGATTCATATTAATTGTCACTAGATTGGATGTACTCGTATCTAGCACTAAAACATGTCTAGATACATCCATTTTCGTGACAAGTAAATATAGCTATTTTTGGAGTAGTACTAGTTTGGTTGGAAGAAATCATATTTTTTCCGCAGTAGGGGATGGTGGTTTTTTGTTAGTAGTAGTACTAGTACATAGTAGATAGTAGTAATATATATATTTATACTTTACTAACTCAACATATATTCGGGCAATCGACAAATTTTATCTTGCGGTTCTGCTGCTACAGTGCTACTAGCAGTTTTTCAGGTGCCCATTCACCCTCTGTCTTTCAGCAGTACTCTGCCTAAGCAGTATAAATGGAATTACTCAAAGAAAGTCTCTACCACTATAAAGTTATAATCTGCCATGGCTGTTGATTGACAAGACAATTCATTGAGGTGGGGTGGGTTGTTGGCGCGTGCTATGATGCCTACTCTGATTATCACTCTGCAGTCAAAATAAAAGAAACAGTTGTGATTCCTTGCATTAATTCTTGCCTCCACCCTTGCATGCCTGCAGTATATACATGCATGAACTTCTGTGAGTAGTATAGTACAAGTAGGAGTAGTATCAATCAAGGATATACCGAAACGCAAATATATACTCGTAGGTCACATGGTGTACCATTTTGAGTCTTTGTCTTCTTCTTTGGTCTGCTTGCCCTTGCCCTTGCCCTTCTTCCTTTGTTCTTTTTTGGTTTAACATTTCGAGAGTTTGTTGACCCCTCTCAAAGTTCACTATCCACCTGTATACCTCGTAGGTCGCGTAGGCGTAGAGGCTTGCATACTTGATCTGGTCTTCGGTCAGGGGCTTGTTACCCCACTGCTTGTGGTCCACATCCTCCTTCTTCTTCTTCATGACTTTGTAACGGATGTCTATGAGGGCCACCGCGTAGTCAGCCAAAGAATCCTTCTCATTCGTGGAGCCGGCAGGCTTCCACCTCTTCTGGATCTCCACGAAGTTCGTCACTAGTACTAGAGAACGCCTAAGCCTGATACAGTCGTTGCCGATGTCGACGCCTGCAAAGGAAATGATAGGGTTGGTGAGGAACTCTGCTAGCTTGGAGCATGGCTGGTCGGCCTAGCAAATCTGGTAGACCAGGCAATCCATGCCCACACATAGCTGGACGACAGCAGCCTTCTGCGTTGATGATTGCTCGTTGGTGTACTCGATGTCGAGGCCAACAATATTGTCGTCCATTTCCTCCAGGAGCTTTTGGATTTTCTCGATGTAATCGTTCACCACCGAAGCTATGTTGGTATACGCCACCTATAGTGTGGGGGTCCACGAAGTAGTACATCTTGTCCAACGACGCTGCCATGGACTATGATTGGCGCCTTCTTTTGTTTTGCAGAGGTCCAGACGGGTGACAAAAAAGGAATGGGATAGAGAATAAAGGAACCACTAGGAAGATCGGGAGATGCATGCATGAGCGGTTTTGGAGACAAAAGGGCATGCAGTCCCCCCCCCCCCCCCCCCCCCCGCCGGCCCTGCCCATGTACTCCTATAGAATATAATTTATTTACGGATCAGTTTTACGGATGGGGATTATATAAAGCTATAGGTTGATTTCTATATTATACAAAAAGTATAAGAACCAAACACACGGGATACTTTATGAACGAAGCTCGAAAGTATAAATATTTTTTGAGTTTCACCTACTACTATAATTTTATATAAAAATTGATATGTCATACTTATATTATCCGATTCTCACATGCAAGGCACTTGCAACTCACTAGTTATTTCTTATCTTATATTACCTTACCACTATATCTCTACTATTATAATGGAACAGTTTTGAATTGGATCCTTAGCACCAATCCTTACCGTTGGGCTATTAGATCCAATGGTTCAGAGCACATGGATTCGTGTTGAATAGTACCTAGAGCAAAATCCACCATTTTTGAGAACCATCATGTCACCATCCCCAAAATTTCATAGCATAGTAGGTTGTATTCTCTCTACTACTACAATGGAGCAGTTTTGAGTAGGATCCATAGCACCAATCCTGACCGTTGGGCTGTTAGATCCAATGGTTCAGAGGAGCTGGATTCGTGTTGAATAGTTCCTAGACGTCTGACATATCACCACTATATGAAAATTTAATAGGTAAAGCATAAAAAATATAAATTTGATCAACATATATAAAGTATGGTTGTATATTTGGTTCTTGTACTTTTATATGATTTAGAAGTCAATGATTATTAGCTATCTAAAACTTGAAAATTCTGGTAACATGGTATAGAGAAACGAGGGAGAAGATTCTAGAATGATGGAGAAGTGTGTTTTGAGTTTTGTGCATACCATTCATTGTGATGAAGACTATCAATAAAATCTTCTAGATGCTAGAATGGAAAAGAAGATCCAACAGCTGGAAATGTTGGGATTCGCGAGTCTTGATCCAACGGTCAATATTCAAAGTTATTCGTACACATCTCTAGCGTTGGATCAAGACTCTCGAATCCCAACATTGCCAGCAGTTGGATCTTCCTTCCATTTTAGCATCTAAAAAATACTACTCCCTCCATCCATAAATAACTTACTTGGGTTTGTCTAAATTCGAATGTATCTATACACTAATATGCGTCTAAATATAGTCTAATCTAGACAAAATCAACTCTGTTATTTCTGAGTACTTTTGATAGTCTTTAGCATAATGTATGCACATTACTACTCCTAGTTACTTACCACTCAGACCGGTCTTAGAGCATCTCTAGCATGGAAAACAATAGTGCACTATTTCATGCTATATAGTGTGATATAGCGTATTTGGAGAGTGCATGATGTTTTTTAAAGATTTTGCTCGCTATGGCGCTATTTTTTAAATAGCATGCTATATCGTGCTAAAACGTCATAGCGTTAGCGCTATTTCAAGTATAGGACGTTATTTTTTTGTTGGCGGGTGTGGAGTAAGATAACATATGATGAATGTGTCGATTAAGCAAACATACAATGAAAATTTGATTGTTAAACTTAAGTGATCATGTCAAGCCGCTGCCTCCTCCTGCAGCACCTGGCGCTGTACCTAGATTCAGCCCTGCCGGTTATCCTCCAACTTGGATAGCGCCGGAATCGATTATGCATGTATAAGTATTACTCTAGGAAATTCATTACATGTTGAAATTGTTTATATTCATGATATACCCGTTATATTTTCAAATGTTTACAAAAATATGTTTTGTAAGATAGCACGTTATTAGCACGCAATAACTTTCATATCCTCTAGAGAAAAGCCACGCTAAATTAAATAGCACGCTAGTATTTTTGCCTTGATCTCTAGTGGCTTGTCTAAATTTGGTAGTCTCTTAGGCCTTTCGCTGCGTGTGAAAAAATCGGTGCCCAAATCACTTTACAAGAGTCAGGCACCGGTGCCCTCCGTTGCCCGATCTATGCCACCAATTTTTTCCAGGGAACCGGAGAACCTAGGTGCTCCTATGCCCCGAACTCTTCACCCAATAGAATAGCAATATATGTGTACTATGCATGTTTTTGAGAGGACCTTCACCAAATATAAGCCATGGAGATTGGTCTAGTTAATTTGTTTATCACGTTGTGGGCCAGCTATTTTTTTCTGGCCAAAGTGATCCCATTGTGAGCTCGGTGCCTCAAAAGAATTTCTAGGCATCTCTTATGAGGTGACACCTTTTCTATCTATTGGACATCGACCACGCTGTGGAAGGCCTTAGAGCATCTCTAGTGGCTTGTCTAAATTTGGTAGCCTACATCTTCACTTTATAGATAATGGTGTAAAAATATTCCTTTTTACACGACTTTAGTTTTCTAGTGGATAGTCTATATCTCCATTTGCACACAAACAGTCAATATACATAGCAAATTAGTACAACAAATGCTTTGATTTGGCGCGGGAGCGAGCTCGCGAGCGACCAACTTTGCTTTAGACATGGTGGCTCGGTTGTCCAAATATGGACAACGAGTAGCCTATTTGGAGGATGTCTAAATTTTAGACCACCGGATAGACAAGCCACCGGAGGCATTTTTTGTTCCATGGTGGTCTATATTTGGCTTAGACTACCGAATACACTAGCCAGTAGAGATCCTCTTAGGCTGGTCATAGTGGGAAACATACTACTATAGTTCATGTTACTATGTACCTTCATGTGTGTACATAATTGAGCCGAAGGTAGAGGCCTTCTTTTTGCAGAAATGGCTCGAGAAATATTCCGTACCTAGAAAGGCTAGGACATTACAGTAAACCAATTTTTTTAGTAATTGGACTATAGATACTCATAGGATAGGATAGGATATTATTATTCTATATCTTTTGAATTGTATAGCCAAATTCAAAATCCCAGAGCGGCAAATTCTCCCGCCTTACCTCCACCGAAATATTTCGAGTGGTCACACGCCCCAAGTTGTAGCTGTACGAAATTCCTTTTCTACCCCTAACAATGGCCTATCTACTAATGTCGGGGTGTGGGTATGGTGCGTAATCCCCCTCCCATCCGGGGGGGGGGGGGGTTCCCCACAGCTCTGAAGCTGGGTAGTCCACCTTCCACCGACGCCATTCCCCCAAACTACTCTGAAAAACCCTAACCCCTTTCTCACCTCTGGCTCCTGCACCACGCACCATCCCATCCCCGCACCGCTTCGCCGGCCTACACGCCACCCAACCCCCTCTCACCTCCAGCACCTGCACGACCGCACCGTAATCATCTCCGCCACACTTCGCCCACCTACATGCCACCCAACCCCTATCTCACCTCCAGCTCCTACACCACCGCACCGGAACATCACCGCCACACTTTGCCGACCCACCTACAGCTCCTACACCACCGCACTTCGCCGGCCTACACGCCATACATCTATACCATATACTCCTGACCAGTCTACGGGTCAGCCGACGTCCACCTTACCGAACCCTAGTTTTACTGACACCCTCTTCCACACAACCGTGTTAGTTTTGTCGACTCCCTAGTCCACATCACCTGACCTGCTTCACCTACTCTGGTGTGCGCTGCATTAGATCTGCTTCACAGACTCAACAGTCCACTACACCAGATCTGCTTCACTGACGCTCTTGTGCAGCGCCTTGAATCCATAATCGGTCGTAATAGATCTGCTTCACCGATGATGCCGTGCACTACACCGGATCTCCTTCACCGGCCATCTTGTCCAGCAAGCCAGACCCATCAACAACCTCCACAGATCTGCTTCACAAACGCTGCCGAGATCTATCTGCTTCAGGCCGACTCACCACTACCGGGCACCCTCGGCGTCCTTGACGTCACCCGCAAAGATGTCATGTATGCGTAAACAATGTTCTGGCCTAGGAAAACTAGATCTGCTTGTTCGTTCGTTTCAATATAGCAGGTATGAGCCTGTGACAGTGAACTGCATTTCTGTATTGGTGGTAAATTCCAACCTCAGTACCGGCTTAATTGATATCACACTCTCCCTTGATAAATTTAGTGTAGTCTATGTTAAATCCAGGAATTAAACTACTCCTTCTGTTTCGAGGTATAAGGCGTCCTTGTTATGCGTGTTTTTCTTTGACCAACAATTACTCTTAATATACATAAACAATTTTGGTAGTACAAAACAGACATCATTAGAGTTCATTGGTATTATGTAGTTCATGGAAAATGTTAATTCAATGAACATCTGAAGCTACCTACTGGTTCAACAAGTTCACAAGTTATGTCATTATAATGTGCACTTGCTTTGTCTATTGCTATAATACTGACTGCATGTAATTTTGGAGTTCATTGGTAGCTTTAAGTCATTGAACATGTAGGTTAACGTTCCCTTCTCTACAAGTTCATAATTTATGCTATTTTAGTCTCAATCTAGTTGTTCTAAGCAAACACAGTAACTGCCTTCTTTTATGTAATTCATCGCAAATTTTATGTCATTGAACTTGTTGGTTTTGCATTCCCTCTACAAGTTATGCCATTATTATTTGTTTCAATTAAGCTCCGATAGTAGTTGTCGCCTATTGTGTACTACTCCCTCCGTTTCAAAATATAATATGTTTTAGCTTTGTGATAGGAGTGTATCTAGATACCATTTAGTGAGTAGCTTTACTCCAAACCTACATGAACTTACACACTAAAAGTGGTCTAGATGATGACTTATACGTTTTGAAAAGGAGGGAGTACATCCATTCCGTAAAAGAATGCATATACAACTTTAAAGTCAAACAATGATGACTTTTACCAAGCTCATATAAAAATATATTAAGGGTTAATTTGTGGCATTTGTGTCTATGAAAATATATGCCACGATGTATCGAATGGTGTTGTTTTGGTATGGTAGATGTTCCTGGTATGTTCTACAAACTTGGTCCAATTTTGCGTCGATTGACTTGCGAAAAATTTATACACCTTATTTACTTTGGATTGGATGTAGTATTACATGGCATGTTTTAAGGCACTTAACATGGTTATCTGCATGCCCTGCTCTATAAATTCAAGTTTCTCAATTATAATTTCTGTAGCAGCAGTATCTACCTTCTATTATGTAGTTCATGGCATTTTAAGTCACTACACAGATGTGTTAGCATTCCCTTCTCTATAAGTTCACGAGATATACCATTGTAATGTCTATCTTGTTCGTCCAAATGTTAGTACAATAACTGCCTGCTCTGTAGAAGGTGACACTTTTTATGGCACTTCTCATATTTATTTGCAATGCTATTTCACAAGTTAAATCATTGTAATTTCTCTCTTGTTCATGCTAAGGAGTGATTATAACTGCATTCTATTTTGTCGCCATGGCAATCTTTATGTCATTTAAATGTTTGTTTATATTCCGTCATTCCCTGCTCTACGTGTTCATAAGTAATTATACTATAATGTCTATCTAGTTCTTTGTAAACAACAACAACCACTATCTGATATTATTTTCTCTCACAGGGAACACAGAGAATTGTAGAGTGATCGCCCCTACAATCTTGTAAGTACGTGTTGCTTTGTATTGCGGAATGCAAAGCTATTTTATGTGAATGAGTGGCCTGAACCTATATGCATAGGAGCAATAATAAAGTAGATTGATCGTCTATCCAAGTACTCGATGCGGTGGATGTCTTCAAAGAACGAACTGACAACAGGATATCCTCCAACAGGACTAATTAAAAGTAATAAACAGTCTCTTGTTTTTACTGAGATATGCTTAGTGTCAGATGCTTGTTTGTACGAGGTACCACATGATTCGGCTAATGATTAGAACAAGGTTGACCTTAACCAAGACTAGAAAAAACCAGATGTAAATCCCTCGATTTATAATTCAATGTGCTCACTTGATTTTGGTGATGATCTATTCTTTCTATATTTGACTTGTGTTCATCTATATATCTATCTATCTATTATGTGGTAGTAATTTAAGTATATCCACTTTTATGCTAATTTATAGTCTATTATTGTATTTTTATGCTATAATTAAGAGTGTGTATGCACTCTGGAGGTAGTCACATTGTCTAGTGTCGGCACCACATGACTTGGCCAATGATTAGAAAAAGATGACCTTTAACGGTACTTTACAAAGACTGAACGTAAATTCCCTGATTTATAATTCAATTTGCTCACTCAATCATGGTGGAAATCTCTTTTTGCTATATTTGACTGATGATCTTCTATCTATATATATACGTTAACTAGACCATGATTAGGTGGTGGTGATTGAAGTATATCCACTTTTATGCTAATTTATATTCTATTATAATATTAGAAATCTCCACCATGATTGAGCTTATATGCACTCTAGAGGTAGTAACAAAGTCTAGTGTTATATGTATGAGACTAGTATAATTACTTGGTCTTGGTGGGGAGTAATTTGGACTAGTAAAAATGCATACAATACTAGTCCAAGTTACTCTACCAACACTAAAGGGTGTCTACATACATTCGTTTCACAAAAGCCATGACATCTTATATTTTGAAACGGAGGGAGTTCTATCTAGACTACTCATAATGAGATTGTCATAGGTATTATCATCTAATATGATCCCCAGTTACTATATATATATGTACTATAACCATGTTAATATGATTTGGAAGTGTATCGTGCACCAGTTATTTGATTGCTTAATTCATTGCCTCAATAGCTACTCTACATGATGCACATATATAGTCTATTGCCAATTTGATTCTTTAGTTTGCTCATCACTAATGAAATGTAATGATTTTCTTCACTTAAACGGTCAGAGCACCGCCCTGTCAAGGTGAAGCTACGGGTTTGAGCCCCATCAGTCCCAAACTAGGGATGGCAATTTCTGTGAGAAATACATGTTTGATTAATAATAAGCAAGCGATTTTCATCTAGACATGATCAGATGATCTTGCGAGTTCAATATTAGCCACCATATGGTTCAATTGGTTATGGTTCCTATGAATTTTTAGTTGACTTGTGATTGCATCAATGCTATATTCTGACGTGGTTCCTAGACTTACATTGTATAAATACTTCATTGACCTTGCAAGGTGCACAAAGTATCATTTGCTTGTTTGTTTACTAGATTTTCTTGCCTGGTTATATGTACAATGATACTGTCAGCAGTTGGAAATACAATAGCTGTAGGCATTACAAAGAAGGTTTGTGCTACTTTTTGGATGCATCGAACTATTGTTTTGGCAGCAAATGACTCAGCTCTTTGTTCCTCTTCTTTTTTTATTTACTCGCCCGACGATCAAAATGTTTAAATGATCTAGCTACTAAAAAGGAATTGTGAATATCTTGGTTTATTGCTTGTTTTTCTAAGATACTATCATAGTTGCCTGATGATTAAAGCAATGCCACCTATGGTTGGAGGTCACTTTTTGGCTAGTTCATACTATATAGCATTTTTAAATGCTATTCTTATATTTTAGGTTAATTCTTTGTTGTCCCGACCAGTTCTAAGGAGCTGAAGGAATCTCATGCACCTCTTTTTGTTGTATTTCAATATTTCCGTTATGTAGTGATATGATTAGTTTATGAGGGAAAGAGTCGAGTTGCTTGATTTCCTACATTCATTACCACACTAGTTCATTTAGTCTGCATGAGACACACATGTTGATGGCTTGATTTGTTATATTAGGACAATACCAATTTTGAAATTCTTTGACAACAAACATGGTGTTTTTGCCTGCTTTGCTGCTCTAACTTAATATGTCTTAGTTTTAGCATGCAAATAACATGTAGTGTTTGTTCCAGAGTGGCTATGATACAGGCACATGTACGATCGGTCCAGGACATCGATGGTTCCTGTTATTCTAGAAAGAGATGTACGAGGCACATCATTGATTGTTTCTGGCAAATGATGAATTTGAATTATTTTACATATAAGATGGTCGCTAGTTAGCTGGTACGATGTGCTGACTTGTTTTCTTTGTTTCAACCTGCACATGAATCTATGGGGGGCAGAAGGGAGGAATCCTATGTTAAGTATTGATGTCATTTCACAAAGCAGCAGTGACAGTGATTATTGCTTGCATCGGCCCACGATTTCAGTTTTTCCAGCAGAAAGAGGTGTTATAGCTACACTCCAAACAATTGATTTAATTGAACAAGAAACAAAGCAAATAGATGGAATAACCACTATTACATGTGAACGGATACAAGAACTGAAAGATCGACAAGATTTGACGGACCGTCTACTTGATAATCTCGTCTGTAGTTGTCATGGTATGCCAGTTGTTACTTGTATGGGGATGTAAGCTCCATAGTAGAAACCCTTTTCCAACACATGTCTCGCGATGTCTCTGTAATGCTTCATCTTGTTTTTGTTGAAAGTTTGGTCTGTAATAAATTTCAAAAAATATATGTTGATGTGATAGGGTGATCCTAGCCCGGCCATTAGCGGGCTGGAATATTAACAGATTGTTTAAAACCAGAATTTCTCCATAGTTATAGAATACGCAAATATGCTGGCAAACAGATGGGCTAAATAAACACTAAAAAGCCGTAAGTGGCAGGTCATAATATTGGTGGGCATCATAAGTGGCCAAGGCCCTAAAAACGTACAGGGCTGAACAACAATAGGCCAGAACAGTAAAGGGACCGAACTATAATGGGCCCGACTATTGATATATCCGAACAGTAAAGAGCTGAGATAGTAAAAGGCCTGAATAGTAAAAATCCCACGCAGTAGACGGCCCGCACAGCAAAAGAGACAGAAGAGTAAAAGGCCTGAACAGTAAATGGTTGGAACAGTGAAAGGCCATAAGAGCAAAAGGCCTAAACAGTGAACGGCCGGAACAGTAGAAGGCCAGAACAGTAAAGGATCCTAACACTGGCAACCTAGAAATATAAAAGTCCATAACAGTAAATGGGTAGAACAGGAGCGAACCCCATGGGTCATAGGAACAGTAATGGGCTGCCTGCAGGCCTTAATAGTGCCTGAACTTCTGGCACAGGCCCCTAATGGGCCGCATATTATTCTACCAAAGTGGGCCTTCTTTAGGCCGAAACTATAGCGGGCCTGAAATCGTATGGGCCCTGGATGGATTCATTCATGGGCCACGTCAAACAGTACACGGCGTGAGAGTAAAGGGCCATAATTTTATTGGGATCTCCTCCTAGGTCAACCCACTTAACAATTAGCAGGCCTTGTCTGGGCCAGGCTTCTGCCACGATTTCTGTGACCGTTAACAACGATAACCGGCCATTAACGGCGGATGCCACGTGGCATTTTGCATGACGTTAGCAGTGAATGCGGCTGGCGAACAAATCTACGACGGAACAAGTTTTCGTGGCTGAAGGTTGCGATCCGCCACGGTCAGAAAAATAACCGTGGTAGATTCTTTTGTGATGGGGCTTTTACCACGAAGGGCATCCGTCGTAGAAGACTTTTTAGCCACGAAAAACAGGCCTTCAACCACGAAAATTATTCGTTGCAAAAGTCAACTTTTCTTGTAGTGACGGATGCCAATCATGTCATGAACTCATAGCCGAAATATGGGGTTATACTATAGATCGTTCAAAAGCTAGCAGAGTTATTAGCATCCCAAAGGTGTCCGTCAGAGACATAGAACAAAGTTGTCTCGCATCTTTTTCTCCTTTTTTTTGACCTAGAACCGCGGTTTGATCCCCAAGGTTAGCTTTGGCATGCGTAACAGTTACCACTAGACTTTATTTCAATCAAATAATTCCTTTCATGAGTGTTGTTGAGACTATCAAAATATCTATGGGGTTAAGTATAATCAAGGGTATACTCTCAAGACAATCATTCATCAAACAAGTCATAAATTTCAGACTTTTTCTTGTTGTACTTGTTTGGTATTATTATTTCCAAGGCAAGACTCGGTTAAGTAAAAGAACTAGTGCAAGATCTTCAACAACTAATCATCATACTAATAAAAAGCCTTCCTCTAATCATAGTAAATTACTTCCCACTAGGATGCATCTTAGCAAATCAACCAACTAAGATAAACAATTCAAACTTCATTAGTGGGACACATAGGACATACCTCTCATAAGTAACTTCCTGATGCTCTTCCTTATAGGGGTGTGTTCCTTCAAAACTCAAACACAATTACTCTCGAAATGATATCAAAGCAAAGAGGCAAAGTATGAATCCACGTTTACGTAAAAAAGGATAAACGGAAAAATCTTTTTGTATTTTTGAGGATAGGAAATAAAGAATAGAAAAGAACTTGCGACCAAGCAAGGGCCAAAAGAAAAACAAAACAAATACACTAAAACGAAAGAAAATTTAAAAAGCAAAGGAAAAAAGCAAAGTGTTGGAACATGCGAACACGAGTGTTTTAAATCTTACAAGGAGCTAGAGTACAACCTCGTTATTATACAAATAAATTTGCTAGGGGAACACATCCCCAAGCTCAGACTTTTTAAGCCCCTCTGTTGCTCATTGTGGTGGTGGTTGATAATCTCCAGTGTTCCATTGGCTGCTCCAATCATGGAATTGGCTGTCGAGGCTTGCAGCGGCATCTTGAAGGTTGATGGAGAGGTTGGTAATGGTGTGAATGTCTCCTTCGAGTGCATAGATATCTTCATAGGTGGTGTAGTAGTTTGGCGGCTGGACATCTTGTTCGGGTCCTTCTTGATCTACTTCTTCATCTTATCCTCCTCCCACGGGTATTTCTTGTTGGGGTAGACTAGCTTCGACCTGCGCGTCATAACGCAAATGTCCATCCTCGATAGAGAATAAACCGTTAGGCAAAGGAGCAGGGATCAAGTGATCCTCTCTAGGTATATTGAAGAAATATCTACCATGATTTTTAGAAATCATACCACATGCTCTTAGAGTAGATGGACCGAGATAGTTACCTCCAGTCAATGGTTGGATGTTACCTAGGTTGATGTGAAGTGCACGTGCAAGAACGGTCACAACTCCTCCACATATGGGTCCTCGAGATTGAAGATCTTGATGCTTAAGATAAAACACAAGTAAAGCGCCCAAATTTGGCGTTGAATTACAATTGATAAGTGCAGGTTTTGCGAGGATAAACATGTCCTCCTCATTAGCTCTAGTAAACTCACCACGTGCCTGTAATGTGTTAGCAATAACATAGAACAAATATTGAATGGCAGGATGATCAATTTGGTTCTCCTTGGGTGTGTGTCCACGAATCCTCATCAAGTTAAAGTATTGTGAAGGGGAAGGATCTAAACCAAAGGTAGTTGTGCATACATCGGTGGTGGTGTTTGTAAACCCAAAGCATTGATCCCATTGGCTGAGTGTTAAAGTATACTCATAGTTTATAAGGAGGAATTTGATTCGATCAACTCCAGGCCCTTGTTCCTCAGAACAACCATAAGGATCCACCGTGTGTGTCAAGGTGCTAAAGAACTCAAGTGTCAAGTGGCGGTATCTCCCAACATCCTAAAAGACAAATTGTACAAACCAACATTGTTGCAAAGTAAATCGAAATCAGCACAAATGTCAAGTTGGTTCAGGACATAGGGACACGCCCACTTGGTGGACTTGATCTCTCGAATCTTGAGACGATTGAAACGGGTAAGATGGAACTCCTCGGTGAACTCGATGCCAAGTGACTCGAGGGTTAATGTATCAACGGATGGCGCGGAAGACTCCGCAGCCATCTCGCGTGCACGACTCCTCATGTTCATCTAATAAATAAAAACAAGACAAAGTAAATAAAATTGCTAATAAAAATTTCTGCCAATAGAAACATAGCATAAGTGATTCTCTACACTAACTCCAAAAGAAACTCCTCTAAAAACAATGATAAGCATACTTAGTACCAAGATTGAATCTAGAACAAGACCTATGTCTAGATTGACAATGATGAATGACTAAGCCAAGCTTTTGCACAAATAAGTTGGGGATCGGAGGAGAATCATACCTTAGATCGAGTGAGTGCGAAGAATCGAAGAAAGATTGAGTAAATTTGAATATCCAATGGAGGTGGTTTGTAGTTTGGAGGAAGAAGAAAGAGAAAATAGATGAATTGGGATTTTTAGGTTATCTCCTCGAGTAGATTATGGCGCCCGCATACTCGGTATGGGCGGGTAGTACGGACGGAGCCTGCTTGTACCGGGTGTATTACCTTGGGGCGATGACTGCTCCCAGGCGGTGCACTCGGTACGGGTGCACGGTACGGTCGGGCGCGCCCATACTGCTGGTCGTTATCGGTGGGGTGACTTTGCTTGAAATCTGATGTTTTTCTCGGGGGTACCGTACGGGCACGCGGTACGGGAGCATCCGCCCATACCAGTGGTCGTTATCACCACTGATTCCTTCAGCAATCATCAAAATTTCTATCCTCCTTTTCCTTGAGGTGGTACGGGCGCACGGTACAGGCCACTCCGGCCGTACCAGTGGTTGTTATCAACACTGTGAACTACAACAAACTCAATAGTTTGATTAGTAGCTCCATGCACCTTTGCACATCTTATCAAAAGGTTAGATAGCAGCAAAAACACTAAGTAATGATCCAGCAATACTTCTTAGGCCATGTGTTAGTAAAATATAATATATAGGATTACCTTATTTCTTCTCCTCTTTCCATAGGTCTTATTGAACACTCTTTATTAAAAGAAAAAAGAAAACAAAAACTAACACGAAAAGAAAACATAATAAAAACTTAGAGAAAATTTATTTCACATGGGTTGCCTCCCATGAAGCGCTTCTAGTTAAGGTGAATTAGCTTGACCTTGAAGGCAATCACTTAGGTTTGGGGAGTGGGATGCCCTCTCCAAAATAGTTTGCTTTGAAAGTAATCACATCATGATCGTAAGGCTTGGCCTTCTTTTTCCTAGGGAAGTGGACTACGAACATATCTCTAGATGGTAGCCCTATCCTTACATTCCCATCATGTAAATTAATCAAAGATTTAATAGTTCTTACAAATGGCCTACCTAGAATTCTAGGTTCTATGGGATCTTTAGGCATGTCCACAATAACTAGATCAATAAGAGCAGGACTTCCTTTAATTTCAACAACTATATTTTCTTTGATCCCAATAGCTTGTTTATAAGTAGAATCGGCTAGATAGAGTCTTAATTTAGTTGTAACAAATGGCCCCAAGTTTAGTTTATCGAATAGGCTTTTGGAAATTGTTGAGACACTTGCACCAAGATCACAAAGTGCAGATATCTAATTAACTCCCAACTTAATTTTAATAGTGGGCTCAAATATATCATCTAGCTTAGCTGGAAGCTTATTAGCTAGTATTTTATACTCCATATCTAAATCATGAACCTTAGATGCTACTTGTTGTATAAATTGTTGGTACATAGCATCGTTACCTTGTTCTATACCTGGATTATTAACGGTGATCATCTTCAATAGATCTTCCACGGTATATTCCGGTGTTGGCGTGTTGCTATAATCCATCTCTTTAGGCTTTTCATCTTTTGTTACCACCCTCATCATTTTGAGGTCCTCTACCGGATTTGGCTCGGGTTTGGCAGTAAACTTTGCTAGTATGAGAGCTTGCCTCTCGACCACTTTACCCAGCTGAGCCTCCACGGTCTTTGTCCTTTCCTGTAGAGCTTGCACATCATTTTTAATTGCAATGGCTTGGTTACATAATCTTCCTAAACTACTTTCATGGTTCTCCGTAATCTTAATAAGCATATTTTTTTGTTCGGTTTGAGCTTGCATAAATGTCCTAACAGTTTGCTCAAATGGGAGATTGCCATGATTTGCTCCATTAGTATTATCATAATTATTATAAGGAGCTCCTACAGGATTAGTATGATATTTTTGAACATTAGAAGCATAATTATTTTTCCATGTAGGATTAAAAGGAGTGCAAGTTATAAAATTAACAGCATTAACATCGGTAGTGATAGCAGTAACTTGGGTATCTTCCTTACCCTTTACTAAGCTAAGCAACTCATCTACCTTAGATGTAAGCTCCTCATTGTATACCTCGGTAACTAAACTTACTCTCTTTGAGGTTCTTTCCACATGCCATTGGGCATGGTTGTTTTGCATATCATCAAGTACCTTCTTTGCAACACTTACGTGTTTTCCCATGATTGTTCCTCCTGCTGCAGTATCTAGCATAGACTTAGACATTCGGTTAAGACCATTATAAAATAAATATAATATAAGCCATTCCTCCATCCCATGATTAGGACAGTTCATTACGGATACTTTTATCCTTTCCCACGCAAGTGCTAGTGTTTCATGGTCTTCTTGTCTAAAGCTTGTGATGTTGGATCTTAGCTGCATAGTCTTACCTAGGGGGGAAAAATTAGTCATAAACAAATTAGTGCATTCCTCCCAAGATTTAATAGTGCCCTTTGGTAGAGCTAGCAACCAATCCTTAGCCTTTCCTCTAAGAGAGAAAGGAAATAATCTTTGCTTAACATCATTTCGATCTACGCCTTTAATACGCATCATGTCACAAATCTCAGTAAAAGTATTTTAGTGCAATCCTGAATCATCAGAAGATGAACCCCCAAATTTGTTTTATTGAACCAAACTTAAAAGGTTAGGTTTTATCTCATAAGTTTCCGCATTAACTATGGGTTGAGTGATGGGTGCACGAATAAAATCATCGGTGGGAGTAGCATACTCCCCTAATCTCTTTTGAGCCATGGATCTTATCTTTTTGGTAATTTTTAAGTAATGAAAACAAATAACAAGTAACTAATTTTTTTGGGTTTTCAAATAGATAACAAGAAATTAAACTAATAACAAGAATTAAACTACAACTAATAATAAAACTAAAAATAATAATGACCTCACCAGGATAGTGAAATTGCTTCCCCGGCAATGGCGCTAGAAAAAGGGTTGATACCTTTGATCCGGATTCATGGATGTAGTATAATAGCTTTTCCCCTAGAAGACCTAGGTTTAATCAAACCTTTGAAAGCACTACTAAAAGTTAATAAGAAAGTACACGTCTACAAGATTTTGTTTGTTTGTTTTACCTTAGTTGACCGGAACAATCTAGTTTACTTTATAATGGGGTTGAATTAATGGATGGAGATTGCCCAGGGTTGAAGATTCACCTGTAGCTGCACATCAAATGGGATGAAAGATAATAATAAGCATAGTCATGTATAGTATTTGTATTGAGATAATCTTTTGTGGGCAACACATCCTAATATTCTAGAGCCCTCGTGATGCAGTGGGCATAGCAATAGACTTTTAATCCAACCGAGCACACACCGACGCCACGGGTTGCAAACGATTATTAATTATAAACATAGATTAAAGCTTTAAGTGGTGATGTTGTTGTTGATCCCGAATAGGGCGCTAAGCGAAGACCGTACTTCCCTTTCTACCACTGAGTTTCCTATGAGATGGCCACTAGCCAAGTATCTCACCTCAAGCCTTTTATCAATCTATGGGATCTTGGGTACCTACAAGTCCACATATCGAGGCGCGAGATGAAGAAACAAAAGATACAAATCATGAATCCAAACAAAATACAATTCTCCCATGATCTAGATGCACATAATTGCTGTGAGGTTTCTCTCCAACCCGCAGCCCGTGAGGACTACTCACTCATAACAAATAGATTGGAGATTGAAATCAAATATTCTTACAATGGTCGCCGAATCACAAGGAGATCTAAAAGTACAAAGCAATGATTATGGCTAGTGGAGGGATGGATGGTGGAAGTGATGAACAATGGATGAACTGTGGATGAATAATAGTGTGGATCTCCTTTGGGGGTGTTGTGATGCAATCTGAGAATGGCGGCTCTCTGGCCGGCGGCTGGAGCCTCAGAATATATAGGCATCTTCACAAAAGTTGTAGGGTTTAACGAGACAAAGCCGTCGCCACCTGGTACGGGCGAACCGTGCCTGTACCAGTGGTTGTTAAGCGCACTGACGCCTTGGTTAGCTTCTCCAATTACTTGGTCGTGTGTACTTCCTCAAAATCCTTCATTATGACTCCTTATTTTACCTTAAAAGCAGTGATTTCCCGCACAGCATAAATCAAAGAAGTGAATTGCATATCTTTGAAATTATTAGTCATTAGTGGCAAGGTTGAGAGTTTATTTGGCAATTGCTTGGCCCAAAACAATGTTTAAACGTAGTGGAAGATGGCAAAAAATAAAGCCATCAGGCACCATGGCTGACTTCTGCGAGGAGCATGGCATTTGACTCGATCTCGCCTCAGTTGCGCATCCGGAGTCGAACGGCCAAGCAGAGCGCGCTAACCAAAGCGTCCTCCATGGCCTCAAGGTAAGACTGTAGGCCCCCCTCGAACATACCCCGGATGTTGGGTCGAAGATCTCCCCTATGTGCTATGGGGCATTCGCACCTCCGTCAACCGATCGACAAGGTTCACCCCCTTCTTCGTGGTGTATGGTGTCGAGGCCATCATGCCAACCGACATGGAACACGACTCACCCCGAGTCATCCACTATGCAGAAGAGGACAACGAGGTCGCCTGACAAAACGGTGTCGACCTACTCGATGAAGCCCGCGACCTAGCTCGCTCTCGCACCGCCATCTACCAGCAAGGGTTACGCCGCTATCACAGCCGTCGAGTCTGGACTCGTACCTTCTAGGAGGGCGACCTCATCATGCGACTCATTCATGACAAGAAGGGCATGCACAAGCTCTCTCCCCCGTGGGAAGCGCCATTCGCCATAGGGCGAGTCCTAGGCAACGACGCATACTACCTCATCGACTTACGAGGTGACGACCAGCTCGACGTTGAGCGGCCATGGATTGTGAATCTCCTCCGTAAGTTCTACACCTAGAACTCCAAAACTTGTACCCAGCTGTACCAATGATGGAATAAAATATCTGTTCATACAAATTGTGTCCACTCGCCATTTCTTGTGCCAATCGCACTCGTACATATAGCAATACGCTAACTATGGTCGCCAACCCTTGCTCGAAGCGACTGGCACAGCTAAGTAGTGCGGCTCAATGGCACCAAAAAATATTGGGCCTTGACTGTCCACGAAAACGCCAACCTAGAGTCACCATCGGAGTCGCCCAGCTCGACTGTCTTTCCGAGCCAAGACCACCGACCCCGCTTCCCACAGTGCCCTGTCCTCCTCATCCTCTTTCAAAGCGACTCGAACGGTATAGTACCACGCTCAGCGACTCGTACAAAATGACCCTAACGTGGCTCGGGAAGACACCAAGTATGAGAGTTCGCCCTGGACTCACCAATAGACTAACTTCTCAAGTCACGAGGAGAGACATGTTACAAACAACATACCACGTCCTCACCTACCTTGGGCATGTGACTAGAATGGTTAAGTACCACACTCGGGGACTCACGAAACCAACCTCATTCGCATTCAGGGAAAACACCAAGTACAGAGCACCGCTTGGGGTCGCCAAGCGACTTTTCCGACGGGCCATGGAGAGTCGACCTAGGTTAACCTAATAATCTTAAACAAACCAATAAACACTTACACAAGGTTAATTCCCAATGGCGGCCGCACTTGAGGACTCGCATAATCCAAAACCTAAACATACAAACTCATGAAATTTCATACGTGTCAATTGATATTTCCACAAAGTGACAAAATACATTGCTCATCATCAAAATAATCTACAAAAGAGCCAGTCGCCATGCTAACTCATGCCTCAAGGAATTTCTTCATTCTGCATGCTTGGACAAGGAGGCGCCGCCATCACCCTGGACCCGGACGAGAGGCTCCCAAGGATTCGCCTGTAGGTTGTCAACTGCTTCGCGAATGATGCCCGAAATGGCTGCTCCAACTTCAGGTCGCGATGCTTTGGCTCGGGGTCGTTCGGCGCCACCAGTGTCTCCTGATATGGCAACAGATCGCCCATCACCAAAACACGCTTCACAAATGGAGCGACCTTGGTAGTCAGCCTGGCGACCTCGGTAATCTCCACCATCCCAGTCATCGAGGGGTACCCACTGGTGACATCGTCGAGATAAAAACCATTGGGGAAGTGCGTGAGTCCAAGGCTCAATGCCATAGTGGCTCCCGCGGCGGAATGCATACCATGCCATCCACTCGATGACCACGGGCGCATCCTTGAGGTATCGCCACACCTCGGTCAATCCCCCGGAATTACTTCGGTGGGAGAAATGCCCTACAGGATGTCCTAGATGCACATCGCCGACATGGTGGCTGCGTTCACCACCGCTGTCACGCACCGCTCGGCATCGAATATCTGCACCACCGGATCTCCTTGAGCTATAACAGCTGCAACGTCAGAAAATGAAACCTCATGCGGAAGAACAACTAAGGGATTCACCAGCTCGGGGACTCGCCCGACCGGGGACTCGCCATAGCTACACAATGCGCCATTCAAAATACAAGGAAAAAGAAAGAAGCCTCACCAAGAAGCTTGCGGTAGTTATCCGTGATGAACTTTTCCTGCACAGAGAGCTTCCCTTGCAACCTGACAATGATCGAGTCAGAGGCCTTCTACTCGCCGCGATGACTGTGGCCTTGGCCATCTCTTCATAGGAAGTCATGGAGGCCTTCCTCGCCTCCAGCTCCTTCGCTAGCGAGCTAGCCTGTTCTTCCGCTGCGGTCGCCGAAGCTTTCGCCGCCTCCAGCTCCTTCACCAGCGAGCTGGCCCATTCTTCCATTGCGGTCGTCGAAGCCTTTGAAGCATCCAGTTTGGCGATTGGCACATAACCCTCGTGGGCCTTGGCAAGTGTAGCGACATGCTAATCTAAAGCAAAGAAGACCACAATAAGCAAATCGCAGTTACAAGAACTTCAAACTTTGCAAGAGATAATAGCTAACCTGCAGTCGCTTGGAGTCGCTGATTGGCCTCCTGAACAACCCGCATGTCACGCTCCAGTCTCTCTGCTGTGGCCAGCCACTTAGTCGACTCATTCTATAAACCCTAAACACAAAGGTCAAGTTAGAACAGGGACAATCAATGTTTGAGTGTCTAGCCATTGAAATTCAGCGACTAGACCGTCGGGGACTAGACAATCAAAGTTTGAGTGTCTAGTCGCTGAAATTCAACGACTAGACCCTCGCGGACTAGACAATCAAAGTTTCAGTGTCTAGCCACTGAAATTTAGCGACTAGACCCTCGGGGACTAGACAATCAAAGTTTTAGTGTCTAGCCGCTGAAATTCAGCGACTAGACTCTCGGGGACTGGACATACCTAGATTTTGGCACCCAGCATGTGGTGAAGCTTGATCGGTATCCACCAAGGGCACCAGGAATGGTGTGCGCCCACGATGCTGCGCGACAGCGCTATCGATGATCTCAAGAACCTGTGATGATTGAGTTTCGGCTGCTACGACAAAGGCCCTCGCCATGAAGTGCGAGAACGTTGCGGTCGTCGCCCCTAGTGCGCCGGTCGCTGATACTGGCGCTTCCGAAGGGAGGTCCACCTTGCTTGGTTCTGTGCTGGTGGTCGCCTCTTCTCCAAGAGGTACTACAGAGTCGCCCTTCCCCACGCCTTTCTCCGTTGTGGCAATGGGGTCACCCTCCTTCTTCTTCTTCGCGCCTTCACCCGGTGCCTTCTTCTTGGAAGGGGCATCACCTCCCTTGATGTGATCCGGTGGAACTTTGGCCACCGATGGATGGTGGATTTTCTTGGGGCCGCCCATGTGAGTTCACCATGATCAATGATTTGCAAAAATCCAAAAGCAACAAACTACGGCAAAGTAACGAAACACAAACTCACTTGGTGACCGAGATGACACGTAGACTAGTGCTGATGTGCACATGCTTCTCTACCTCGAGGCCTAGCTTGCGAGTGAGGCCCCTCTCCAACATGCTCGTTTGCCACGCTGACACGGTCTTCTCCGCCATAGAAGCCACGGCTGCAGGAACGTCTAGTCCTGATGATGTAGGCGTCTCCTTTGGCAGCGGAATCGCTGACCCTATGGCCACTTCAACCCTGGCTCCGGTGGCGCTGAGGCCTCTTGAGAGATCGCGGTGAGTGGCTCCTCTGACTTCACAACCATGCTCATGACCTCTGATTCCATCATTGGAGATGGGTCCTCCAGAATCTTTGATGTATTTACACCCACTTCATCATCTGACTCGAATATTGCCACTGATTTGGCCGGCAAGTTCGGCTTCGCCGGTGGCTTTGGCTTCGCCAATTGCTTGGCCTTTGCTGGTGACTTAAACATTAGCGTGGGCTTGGCCGGCATGGCCACTCTCTACAAACTATGTTCCTCGGCCAGGTTCACGTTTTTGTCGCGCTCCTCGAGGCTACGACTACCCGCGGGTCTTCCAAGCCGCGGATGAGGCGCCTGCACCACCATGACCTCTTCTTCATCCTCGGAGGAGTCCTCCTCCTCCTCCTCCTCAAGCTACTTGGTAACTTCTTCATCAAGCGGAGGAAGCCAGTTCTCAAGCACTTGGAACGGCTAACAAAGACAAAAGGAGCAGCGAGTTGACTAAAGTGATTACAAAACCATGACTGAAAAACTACGACTATGAATAACATAAACAAAGAAACTTACTAAAGGGGCATGCCACTTCCCGGTGGTGTATGGGGCCAACTCGGCCTTTGGGTCGGTGTATTTCTCCTTCGTGATATTCTTCAACGCAGCGATATAGTCTTCCGACTCCCAAGCCACGCTGCTTGCTCTTGTGGGATCGTCCTTCCTAGTGTATTGGTACATCTAGTGGGCTCGGGTAGCTAGCGGAACCAGCCGCCGCTCGAGACAACAGTTGTACAGGTTGATAGTTTCGAGCCCCTCGTCCTTCAGCTCCTAGATCCGGGTCAACATTTCTTCTACGGCCATCTTCTAGTCATTAGGGAGCTTGGCCGCTGACAACCTATGTGGCTTGCTCCTATCAGCGGTGTACATCAGGAGTGACACCTCGCCGGAGGGAGTTGATTCCTTCACATAGAACCAGTTCTTCTTCCATTCACTTGTGGCATTCTTTGGTAGCAACAGCTTCAGGAACTTGGCCTTGGGCTTCGGCTGGAAGGTGATGCCGCCATTGCCAAGATAGGGTCGCCCGTCCCTTTGCGACTGAGGCGACCATTGAATAGCTCTAGCCAAAGGGGGAAATAGGGGCTACACCCCAAGTAACACTCGCAGAAGGCCATGAAGATGGTGAGTTGCTCGATGTTGTGGGGCCCCAAGTCAAAGGGCTTGATGGCGTAGTAAGCGCAGAAGCGACAGAAGAAGATGGACGTGGGGAATCCGTCGGGGCATGCCTTTGGCTCGGTCTCACCGGCTACAGGAATCCGCCAATTTCCCTTGTAGAGAATCCCCGCATCCTAAGAAGGATTTTAGAACAGCTCTAGAGCACTTTGATTTGCCCCAGATATCCTTCGGAGGTAACATCGAGAGAACAAGAGGGTCGCTATGTCTGGAAATTTTGGATCGGAAGTGGATCTGGAGACTGAGGATGCGCGTGGGTGGAGAAATGCGAAGAAGGTCTGCAGCTCCCTCTACCGTTCTCCTTATAAAGGGGCGCTACCTGCCAATCTTGGGATAGTCGTTTCCGCGTGGTAAATTCACCAAAGTTACCATTGGAATTACCCAACGGCTAGTTTGACCAAGCTATCGGTCCAGCTTCATCCACTCGACTCGCCTGCTTACCTTCCCCTCCAATCGATTGGGCGTGGCGACTCGAGCACATTTCCACTCGCTAGAGATGTGACTGAAGACACACTTGAGAGGCTTCTCCTTCATTGGAGGAGTCCACCGCTGATTTGACTGGGTGTCCACCCGGACTCGCCTACTCCGACTGCCAAGTTAACACCTGCGCTAAACCACCGTTGGCCTCAGGGACTACTAATGGAGATATGCCAATGGAGGTGTACCCAGAATGACGGTTCGACTGGTCCAAGCCCATTGCGAGTGGGCCTGCAGGAATGGCAACTGGAAAGCGACTAAAAGAGAAGCCTGATGACTAGAAGCTGGAGGCCTAGAAGCGTAGATAGGCCCAATCGGATTAGGTTAAATCCTACGAAGCCTTAACTGATTCGGTTGTAATCTTATAACCCTAGCGAGGTACCCTCTATATAAACCTCCCTAGGGTACTCCACATACTTACGTTCCATCAAATACCCCATCCAAGCGACTCGCTGCCTAGCCGCCGAGCTCGCCACCCTTTTAATCCACTTGCCGATAATACAATCTAGTAGGAGTAGGTATTTACCCTACGGGGGGCGAACCTAGGTAAAACCTCGTGTATTTGCCCTCAATCTCGCACCGTAGATTGCGACTCGCTCTTTCCCCAAATCCTTTCAATAGCTACCCCTGGTAGCGATTGTCATGGTCATACCCGTGACAACAAGCAGTCTTGATGAGACTTCTTCTATGATTTATTATAGGAGTTGAGCTCATGGTTTCCTTTGTATCTGAAGTCCATCCTATACTTGATGACTTATTGAAGGCTTTCAAAACTCTAATATCAGTATCTCAAACATCAAGGAGAACGTTTAAAGTAGAGTTGCTAAATGTCTGTCGGTCGATCCTCTAGACCCTTTTATGTTGGCAAGCATTTTATTGTGCCAAGTAATTGAATTCTGAGAATGAAGTTTCTTTTTCTCGTGTCATCAGGAATCTTGTTATCTAATCATCCTAGTGGTGTAAAGTGATATCATGATCTTTGGCAAACATTTTGATAAACCTAGATGAATATAGAGTTTCCTTCATTTCTCAACCATGTTCAAAGAATGACTATGATTTTGGTAATCAGAAGTTTCTCTTATTACATGTTTCTTGTGACTCTTACGAATTCTTTCCACAAAAACAACCTTTCTGTCATGGCCTTCTGTTGAACGAAAGAGTGACCCTTCTGTCTCAAATGTAGTTCAATAGCTTGGTTTCGTTGATCTATATCTTTGTATCCATGAAAGCTCTACTTAAGCCTTTTAGTAGAGCTTCATTTCTTGAAGTCTATGGTAATGTTCTTTCTGTTAGAAGCTTTCTTCCCTAGAAGTTTAAACTCTTATGTAAGCTCCATGCTCTCAATCCTTATGAAGACCATTTGTCTAAGAATTTGAAACCTTCTCCTTTTTTGGTTCCTTCGTTACCTTGAAGTGTATCATCTGGTCATCTCAAGTTGTCTATGAACACTCATTCCTTGAGTTGACCATGAGATACTCAGTGTGCTGTGAGGTGTATTCCCTCTTCTCCTTAGAGTGACCCTATTTTCTTCTCCCTTCCTACCTTAGGAATCTCGGGTCGAGATTCTCGTAAGGGGGTAGAGCTGTAACACCCTAGTTTTAGTTACATACTAATTAGGGTTTGTTTGTGCATTCATGAGCATCATGTATTTTTCTAAAACAAAAATGCATGCAAGAAAAAGAAAGCAAAACCCTAAACCCTTGTTTTTCCGCTCTCTCTTTGAAACTTATTCAAAAGCTAGTTTCGAAAATATTATAAAAATCAAAATGTATGGAGCCCAAAATTTTTATAAGGGGTCCCTATAGTATTTGAATATTTACAAATGTTTTGGAATATTTTAAATGCTCAAAACCTATTTGAAATGAAGTTTGCAAAATAGAAAAGAGAAATGCAAAAGGTTTTTGAAATAAAATAACCAAAACCAGGCAACATACCATATACCAGCTTGCTCCCTCCTATCTCCCCCATAGAGTGTTGTAGCAGCCCAGTAGCGGGCCCAGTAGAAGCCCGACCCGCGTACCCCTTTGCCCTCATCGTCTTTGCTGATGACGGGAAACATCTCGGTGGCCGATGCGTCGCCTTCTGTCACCTCGCCTTGCGTTGAGATCCCCACTACCGCCTAGAGCTCGACATGACTGCGTCGAGCCATATCAATCTTCTCATTGACCTCTCACTCCCCCAGCACCTCTCTCTCGCATGATCCCCTCTACGCGCCCGAACCCTAGCCACACACGCTGCCGTGCCCCTCCACTACGCACCTCCCTAAGCTTCTCTGGTGGGCTCTAGAGCTATGTATCGCCTCACTGATTTTCCCCGACAAATGAATCAAGCTGGCATGCTTGGAATTGAGCCCTTGCACCCCGTCTTCCCCGTGGCGGACAGAAGCTTTGCAGCTCAATTCTATCATCTCCAACCCCGACTATCCTCCCCGACATCATCATATCCATCGTGATGTGCTTGCGGTCCTCCAGGACCACTCCTCTGTATCCCTCGCACCCTCTATCGCACCTTTTCCGCTCACCTTCAGCCATAGCTGCTCGTCCTCGTTGTCAACCAAGTTGCGGTAACCAAAACGTAAATGCGCCACCACCCGTGTCCTCTCCATGTTTCCTCGGTTCGAACAGAACCGTCCATGCATCCCCGCTCGTTGCATAGCGCCATCCCTCGTCTCCGTCTACGTGTTCTTCCGGCGAGCCGATGTGGGACGTGGCGCATGCGTTAGTGCCAGGGAAGGTTTGCCACCCTAGTAGCTGACATGGCCTAGGTCCCATCCATCAATGACTAAGGCTAGTTTAGCTATAGTAACAAAAGTACCTGGCCGTGCTGACGACGCGGGGCTATCGTCATAAACCTTTTTATTTTTTTTGAAATTGTATAAATATTGTAAAATCAATATCTTTTAATCCATATGTTATAAAATATGTATAATAAATAAAAATGTGATCTACCTTTTAAAACTATAATCATGCATTGTTAAAAAACTTTGAAGACAAGTTGAATTATAAGAATAAAATGAACCCCTGCAGGTGGTTCCGAGGTTTCCCTGTTTTAGGGTTTGGACCCCTCGGACCCTATTTAAAATGATCAAGTATGTATTACGGTTGCATTCCAATACTATTCAACTTGTCATATCATCGATCTTGCTTGAGCATTGCATCTATGTTGTGTGTTGATTGTTTCCCTTCATTTCCGGTGTTTTGGTTCTTCCCGGTAGAATATGATATCAAGTCTGAGATCGAAGACAGAGGTCAACACCATAGAAGTTTGAAGATCAAGGCTTCCGAAGATCTATATATATTGGTTACCAATGGGAAAAGACAAGCATAGCCTCACCATTATACAATCCCGTGCTTTCAAAGTATTTCAAGTCTTGCCATGATGCATATGATTCTACTATGGTCTTTTATTGATAGACAGAGTATCCTATATGTTTCATTATTCCTTGAAGCTTATATTACCTGATCCATTGCCCCTAGCATAACTAGGTTTGGCTTGTGTGCACTGCTAGATCTTATATTTGTGTCATGCTTAGCCGTGCTTAGATATTTGAGTCTGATCCATCTGGAGATGTATCAGAGATGCAAAGAATCTAGTTTGACAGGAGAACGACATATGAAGGTGATATGAGGGTAAACATGCTAAGGCTTGTATGGGAGGCCACGGTGGGATGTGGTTTGTGTAGTCCCATTCTCTCCACCACTAGGACCTGGGTTCTTGAATCCTGAACTAAGATTGGGCATACAGCCACACAGGGCCTGCAAAACCCCTCGACTAACTAAATTGCCAGTAGATTCCATGGGTCATAATTCAGGCGTTCCATTTGGCATATGCATAGAAAATGTTTTGAAAGATTTGGTGGGTGAAGGTGCATCATAGTAGGTAGGGAAGCGTGGCCAGGGTTGCTTGGGGTGGATAGAGCCCCTGGTAAACCAACCTCGCCTCACATCTCTAGGGACCGGCTTCGGGATTTGACCCATTACGACGGAACCCTCCTTAGGGAGTAACTCATGGTCTCGGTGACAAAAAGGTAAATGTCGTAGTCAACCTCCCTCTATCGGCCTTCCAAGGAAGAGGGCTAATAGCTTGGCACTAAGAGCAGGTTGGTACATGTCGGTAAACTTGTACACCCCTACAGGGTTTAATCTTTTCTAAAAGCCGTGTCCATGGTTATGGACAAGTCGGGAATGGATTCTAAGATCATTGAGAACATTAACCTAATTGTAAAACTTGGAATCAATGAGCTGGGATGTCATCGTTATGCTTTAGGCCTCTTAGGACATTTGTTAAGTTGCCTATACTTAATAACATAATTTGCCTTCCGTTGTTTGACATTTGTGGTCAGTGATCTCAGCTTATAATATTTTGGTTCTTTGCTCAGTTACGAGCTTGTTGTAACAATTCTTGTCTTGTAGGGTCACTATTGTGTTACCGATTCTCTCATTGGATATCCTTGAGCTCTAGGTTAGGCTTATGTGAGATTAAGATCTGGGTTTTGTCTAGCTCTGATCCAGGGGGTGTCACATTTCTATTTTTAGGTGCAGAGTTATAAGGTTAAATCGTTTCTCCTGCCACTTCCTGAACAATACGAAGTAGCAGAGGGTAACGAGCCAGATGAGTCAGAATCGACACTTCCTCTCGTAGATACTGCTAACAAAGATAGTGACAAAGTCACTCAGAAGCAAGGTTGAAGCGAAGATTTAGATGGTTCAATTCCAGAAGGACATGCATCACCTGACACATCTCTGGATGCCTCGGACCCAATTCCAACAGCGCCAATTCAAACCATGTCTCCAGTGCCTCTAGCCAAGAAGCCAAGGTTATGTTTGACATGGATGAACTTAGCTCGTAAGTGTTCTTCCTTGCTTCTTTGTTAGTCATTTGAACTATTGTGCTAGCTTGTATTGATTTCAATATTTTTGTAGTACTGAATCCCCACTTAGTGGTGCTGCTGGATAGGGACTAGAAGAGAGAGTTGTAGACTCCAAAGCTGTGGGTTCTGAAGACAACATGGAGATTGCCAAAGTGGTGGATCCCCATGACAACGATGGCTCCTCCAAGTTTGAGATGTGAAAGAGGCTTGTTACCCAAGTTGCTCCCCAAGGTCCGTCACCATCTATTGATGATCATGTAAGTGCATTGTCGTTTTGTTGATCTTGCTTGTTGCGTAGCGTTATTCTCGAAGACCTCGAGTCATTATTTACTACTAGAGTATTACATAGCCTTTCCTATGCAACATGATGGATATGGGCGAGAGATACCCTTTCCTATGCAACATGAAGCGAAGCGGGATTAGATGTAGTTTAAGCGTCTCTTTGCTACTTCGTTCAAATATAGCGGCACTTCCTGCCTTCTAACATCGTTGTACTGGGACAGTCGAAAAGTATGATGCTTTGCATCGTGTGGAGGAACTTGAGAAAATCCTAGGTGGTGCCTAGAAAGGGGAGAAGAGCGCCAAGGATGCACTCGACATGTTCAAGGCTGATGCCAAGTATCATGAAGAGGAGATTTTGGCCGCGTCCGCTGAGCATGAAAAAGCGTCGAGTGAGTGACTCATGACTACAGCTCAGACTTCATCAGACGAGTGTGTATTACTAGGTTCTTCCATATTCATTTTCGTGATTTTGTTGAGTTTAGTATGTTTCTTCTCACGTCCGTAGATGTTGCTGGGAATTCGTTGGATCGCCATACCCATGTGGGTGCGGATCCTTTGGTTGATGTTGTTGCAATAGTCAAAGACCACAACACCCATCTGAAGGATGTCCTGGTGAAGACTAAGGCCGTGTTGGGGAGTTTCCACAAGGAGATCCTCCCAAAGGATGTTGCCATCAAGGACGTTGGCCGGCTCACGGATGCGCTCGGTGTGATGGCAAATCCACTAAAGGAATATAAGCAATCCCAGAAGGTAGTTGGCGTGTCCCTAGCCTTTGGAGTGACTATGGCGCATGGTGCGAAGCTCGACTTCGAAATGTGTCCTCCTCTCTGCCTATGATAGCTGAAGGCCAATAGGTAGGAATTCGTTCCTATATCAAGAAACCAAAGAAGTATGGTACAGGTTTGGTCTATCTACTTAAGAAGTATAGCAAAGAGCGGAAACATCTTGCCATGGCTAGCACGCTAGAAGGTTCCATGAAGCCATCGAACACCGTGTCATAGAGTAGGATAGTAGCTTATCTCTTCTGCTGCTAGCTTTCAGTTTTGTAATTTGAACCTCTCCTTTTGTTGTTTGCTCGAATCACCATGAGTCACTCGAGATATTAATGCTATTATCAAGTCACTTTCTATCTTGTTCCTGTGTTTATCCCTCGAGTGTTTGACTCGAAGGGGTATCATATGTCCAGAATTCTACCACTTGAGTGTTTGAATTGCATCACGCTTATGTTGTGCAGGAGGCAGCCGCTAACTCATCGAGTGCTCCGGTTCCCGAGATTCTTTCAGTTCGGCTGCCATCGGGGAGTAGGGTTCTAGATCTATCAATGAATGTGCTCCTTCGTGACCAAGTTAAACAGTTTGGAGAAGCGCCACAGAACCCTCAAAGTCCTTGCGAATGTTTGTGAATCTTGGGCGGAGAGAGATGCATTGCGTGAAGGGTACCTCCTTCATGTGTTAGAGAAAATCAATGAGTATCTAGAGTGTAAGTATTCACGGATTCCTTTTTTTGTGCAGTTTTGTTATATGCTCGATTATTGCCTTTCTCTTATAGTTGTTAGTCGTGATCTGCAAGAATAGGAGAGCAACATTTACCATCGGCTGAATTCCTTGAGCAAAGAGGACATGGAGGTTGGTGTGTCTCTCTAGGTGGGCATAAATAGGGGCTATGTTCTAGCCAAGCTTCATGAGTGCATTAGATAGGTATCATGAAGGGTGCCTACACCATACTATCTGTGGTGTATGATATTATGTGTTGTTGGATCCTGGACCCACCATATTGATGGGATTGATGCGGAGGTTCTGTGATTGCAACCGAATTGTGGCCTTTGTACGTTCCCAACTTGTTGATGAGGCACAGATGGCTCTAACATTTGTTCGGATCAACCATCTGCACCTAGATGTGCATGTTATTCCTCAAGATCTTCCTCCAACTATGGATGGTTCTAAGAGGGAGCTTGCACCATACTTCGAGGTTGTTCATGGGCCAACCATTAGTATAGTATGCCACCTTGATAGGAGCAAGCACATGTTCCTTCGTCATGAACGAGATCATAAACATCTGTAGTGAGTTCTTTCGGTTGTAATCTGCACATAATGTATGAGGTGTAAATTTTGTGTAATATGTAAAGATTTTTTTGGCATGGTGTCCTGATGTAAATTGTTTTCTTTGTTGCGTATCTTGACCCAAAATACCGTATGCTAGGCCTCTTCATTAGCCTGACGCTTTTTTGTCTCAATGCCTTGCCAACCTGTCAGCTGTGTTGTAATTTCAAGGATTTGATGTCTAAGCAGAGTTAGCTACTCGGGCTATCACGAGAGGTATTTGAGTATGTTAGGTTGACAGTATGTCAAGGTCCTCGAGGAGGTGTATACTCTGAGTGTGAGATGATGCATAAAAAGTAAATAGGGGAAGAAATAACCTCTTAGTAGAGGAACTTGTCTTTTATTGATGGTAGGTAGAAGTTACATGTTTCGGCTAAGTAGCCTGGTTAAGTAGCCTTATTGAAAGTGAAGACATCTAGTTGTAGAAGCAGCGTAGCTGCGCGCCATTCCAAGGGTTCAAGAATGCGATATTATTTACTCCTGATTCATCTAATCAATATGAAATACATATTATTTAATTTCAGTCACTCTAAAACACCTTTAGGAACCCTCCGATCATCATCGGATATCCCCGAAACCATTTTGGTACCACCTTGGAACTATTCCGAAGTTCTCTCTCTTATCTCCTATGATCTCCATTCAATCCCTAAGGGTCATCTACCCTTAAGAGTGACACCCTATGGTTCGGGAATGTGCATACATGATCGATACATCTCTCTGATCAATGACCAACATCGGGATCTGGAAACCCATGATGGCACCATGCATTCCATGAATTAACTTGATCGCTTGAACCTTAAACGTCGAGTCTCCTTCCCTTTGCGACATGATACCTGGTTTGTCCAAGACTTGATATTTGGTATCTCTATACCTATTTCGATCTTATTACTGACAAACACATTTACTCATTCCCGTGATATTACATCCCCGTGACCTAGTCATATGTTTGCAAACTTGTAGATGTAATCTCACCGAATGGGCCTAGGGTATCTATCTGTCACGCAGATGGAAAAATCCTGATCTCGATGCATACGCCTCAACATACCTAACGAGGGATTAACTCGTCAATGCCCGTTGTTACGGACTTGGGTTTTTGAGAAGTAGGGAGCGTTGGATGCATCTATCGGCTAGTAAACAAGCACACAGGGATGCAAGGTTTACCCAGGTTTAGGCCTCGTAGAGGTCCCTACTCTTTCTTGTCTGCTCTTGGAATTATCGAGGGAGTCGAAAGTTACACGGGCGCGCAGATGCAATCTGGCAAGGTTGTGGAAAATAGAGTTGTGATTGTTCTCCTCACCGCCCCCTCCTAGCCTTTATATAGATAGGCTAGGTCTCAAGTAGCAAGTCAAGTCGGTTACAGATTAGGGTTCGTCCCTTTAAACTTTCTATCTTAAGCTTCGACTTGCGTTGCAAGCAATCAGAGTCTCCGTGAGTCACCCAAATCCTGTATTGGGCCCTGGTAACACCATGGGCTCCTGTCATATCTGAGACGTATATACCAAACTCGAGCACCTATAGGGTATGCCCACGTCAGTAGCCCCCGAGTGTCCAGTGGAATTGCAGATTCGAGTGGAGACTCTATGAAGTCTATCGAGTGCATAGCTAAGCATATTTTCGAGTCCTTTGTTTGTGTCATAGGGATTGTTGATATACGTGCCTGATTTGTCTGATGTATCGGTATCAGTTAACTGCCTTAGGGCAAAACAACGCAATCTACTCAAACTCGAGTCCCCGGACTCAAATTCGGAAAAGTGCTGGTGTAATTCAACTCAGGCCGTGGAGGTTTTACAGGAGTCAAATTCCAATATGTAAATGTGAGCACTCGACGCGTCTGTCAAGGCATATTCATCGTACCTATAGGTACGGATTTATTTCTAGTAGTGCGCAACAGATGCGTTGCCATGCCTTATTCAGGTCTTGTCTTCACGTTGTAAGCGCGGCATCCGAACGTTTGGTCATCGCGGAGATGATTCGGGTGGCCCAGGAGACGTAGTCTCTTTGTGGGGAAAATATGAGGTGGAGTTGCCATAGCATTCGAGTGTGGATGTTATCAACACACAGTGTAACGTATAAGAAAAATAATCTTAGGGTGTGCGGCCAGCGCTCCCTATGGGAGTAGCCCCCGAGAGCCTATTCGAGTCGTAGACTCGAGTGGGGACTATAAGTACTTTGTGACTGCTATCGTCTTTATTTGCTTGTTTCAGTCGAATGTGCTTCCAGCGCTCCCTATGGGTGTAACCCAGACTTCACAATCAAATCGCTGATTCAAGTGAAGGGTTTTCATGAAGCTTGAATACCTGCATAGAATTCTTTTGGGTGCGCGGTCAGCGCTCCTGTTAGGAGTAGCCTCTGAGTGCTTGGTTGAGTCGAAGACTTGAGTAAGGACTAAAGTAGTCAAAATATTTGTCTGCTGGAATTGATGACATCAGTGCTGACGACGAGATGACCTCAGCTGCCCGCATGAGCGGCTTTGACGAGACGTGACGAGTAGTGGGTCCCGCTTTCTGACCTTGATTTGACTGGGCATGTGTACTCTTCTGTTTTAATTGCGTCTCCTCGATTTCCACGCATAATGGGAGTAGTGGGGGATGGTTCATGTTTTACCCTTGCCACGCGTCAGTGCTGATGTACGCCACGCGTCTGGTAGGTTTTCTACTGGCCGTTGGATGTCATCTGCTAATAGGTTAAGTAGGGACACACCATGCGGTAATTCCCCACATCTCTCTTCTTGCTCGCGCTTCCTCTTCCATTGATGTTCTTGCTGCTCCTTTGTGCACATAATCTCCGCGGCACTGGACCAACTTCGTGTCTTCCCCAGTTACTTCCTTCGCTCACATCTCCATCGCAAGATGGGAAAGAAGAAAGGAGGCCCTACCGTTGGATCTGTGGCCACCATTATCGCTGCCAAGAAGAGGGGAGGCGCCACCACCGTGGGCACCAGCGCCGCCGGAGCTGGGAAGAAGAAGGGCGCGGGGACTCGCTTCACCAATGGGTCCTAGCGCCCATCCATCATCAAGTCTTCGGAGCTATTCAATCTGCGCCAAGATGGAGCACTTCCTCCCGCATAAGACGACTCTCGCGTGCCTAGCGAGGAGGCAATTCCCAGTCCTCCCGCGGGTTTCCAGGTAATGTTCCTTGCATTCATCATCCACGATCTCTCTCTTCCCCTGTATCCTTTTATTAGGGGTCTTCTCTATTTCTATGGGCTCTAGTTGCACCAGCTATCCCCAAATTCGATTCTCCACATCACTTGTTTCATCACCCTTTGCGAGAACTGGCTCGGAATCAAGCCACACTTTGGTCTTTTCAAGAAGCTTTTTAAGATTGAACGTCTGTCGGCGTCTGGTTCGGTAGTCTACGATGTAGGAGGCTGAGGGATCCATGTCGACTCCTCTGCCACTTACTTCGATATCAAACTCACTACAACTATCCAAGGGTGGAGAGATAAGTGGTTCTACGTCCGCGACCAGAAGGCTGACAGAGAGCACTATGGACTCACGCCCTTCGATTCCATGGCGGCCTGCAAGAGGAGGCGCTCCTGGAAGAACATCATGATGCCCGGCGAGTCCGAGGAGACGGAGATGCTGTATCAGCGTGTCTGCGACCTCGAAAGATGTAAAGGCAAAGAGGAAGGTGGAGCTGCACTCATTCGCACATGGTTGTGCCACCACGTTAAGCCTCTACAGGCCAGAGCCCATCCGATGTACCGCTGGATTGGTGTTGGCGATGTCACTCGTATATCTACGGAGGGCATTTCTGCGGGTGAGGTAGACAAGAGGTTGCGGCTGGTGACCAAGTACACTGCCAAGGAGGATCTCCTAGGCGAATCAGTCATGCCTCATTTTGACGCCAACAACCCTCCACCTGAGGTAGAGTTTTCATGTGAAGTAGTATAGGTTTTTGATTGCTTGCCAAGTGCTTGATATATACTGATGTTTCTTCTGATTGTAGGACTGGAAAGTGGCTGCCAGCTTGCCTCCTCAGCCTGAAGGGGTTATCCCGCGTGAAGCAGAGGAAGAGGACGAGTCGGATTCGACCGTCCCGATTGAGGAAGAGGAGGAAGCCCCCGAGTCTAGTGGCCACTGCACTCGAAAGCGCTCTCGTAGCGAAGATTCGGATACCTCCTCACCGAGAACGCCGGAGTATCCTCCTGCTGCTGCAGAGGAACCAATCGTTGCCGTGCCTGTACGCGCCATGGCTCCTCCTGCACGAAAGAAACTGAGGTTGCCGAAGGAGTCGTCGGATGATTCCTTTGATCTTGATAAATTTGACGGGTAAGTTGTCGATATTTGTGAGTGCGTCTTGTTGTTCTTTGGAGTTTTTCTTCTGATAGTGGTGCTGGTCTTGTTTGTAGTCAAACGGCGTTGTCATCCTTTGACGATTGCCAATTTGTGAAAGAATCTGGAGTCGCAGACTCCAAAAACAAGGAGGTGGCCATTCGGTCGCCTTCTCCTCTAGTGGCGGCCCACTCCGGAGCCAACTCTTCGAGTTCCCCTCATAATGGGTGGCGCTAGATGGTTGCGCGGACGCCCATTCAATAGGAACCTTCGGAGTCCCTAGAGGAACACGTAAGTATCTTTTTTGCCGCTAGCAGTCGAATTTGTGCTTTTGGTTGATGTTGAATCTTCGTTTCTCTTGGTGTAGCCCATCGTGAAGTATTCCACTCGCCTTGCTGAGCAAATCATTTCCTTGGGTCGATAGCACGCCCTGCTGGACAGTCGCCATCGCGTAGTCGAAGGTTTAATACTAATCTTCCCTCTTTGCTCTGCTTATGTAGAAATTTGCAAAATCAGTTTTGTCCTGCTCTGTCCTTTGTAGGGGAGCATAATGAGATTCTCCGTCGTGTCACTTCCCTCGAGAAGGGACTTGCCGCAACGGAGAAAAAGCGCGATGAGGCAGTCACAACTCTGGAAGAATTGCGGCAGCGTGAGGAAGACTTGCGTGCCTCCACTGTGGAAGGGAGAAGTTGTTCGAAGAGCAACTTTTCTCAATTGCAAAGGCTCTTTGAGGTATTTTTCAGCTTCACTTTCAATTTTCCATATTTGAGTTCACGTCGCAGTGTTGATACTCTGTGTATGCAGACGCCGCCGGTGTAAGCTTCAACGCATAGGCCTTGTGCCATGCGGATGCCTTGAATGGCACCATGGCCGCAGTCAAAGACCACAGTGTGTACCTCCAAGATATGCACGGGAAGGCCAAGAACATGCTGAGCCGCCTCCATGTGGATATGGCTACCAAGGCTAGTTTAATCGAGACTCTTGATGGCCTGGTGGAGTCCTTCGCAGAAGGTGTCCTAATGGATTTCTAGAACGCTCAGCGGTATGCTGGTGCCACGATGGCACTCGTGATGGCACTGGCACATGGTGCGGAGCTGGACCCGAGCGCAATCTCCGAGTAGATGACTGTCGACGCAGATGGTGAGCACGTAGTCTTCCATCCTTTCGCCACTAAATGCAGTAAGTATGGCCTTGTCTTATTGAGACAGCCGCCAAATACTCTGAGGAGCGGCGGTGGGTGAAAGCGGTGAAGGATGCGGCCTCTAGGGCTACCACCAGAAATTCTATGGCATCGGATACTGCCACGGTTGCGATGAAGCCCCTGAAGTCGAAGCCCAAGTCGAAGAAGCAGATTGCTCCATAGCTGCCCTTTATAATAGTTGTAGTTGTCCTTTTGTTGGTCCGTGTTTTGTGGGGGGTGCCCCCTTGATACTTTTATCGAATTTGAATGCACTGCTCTTTTTTATCAATGTATGATTGGTCTCATTTGCCTCTTGCTTGGTTCTAATAGGGTCCTTCGAGTGGTTCTTCAAGGGATCCTCATTACTCTCCTTCCACCGATGAAACCACGGCGCAACCGTGTTCAAAGGTGGAGGAGCTATTGTTGCTCTCGCGACTGCGCAACCGTATTAAGCAGACGGAGCGAGAGTTTCCAATTATCCACGGTAATGCGGATGTGTGGAAGTTGAAGGCGGAGAAGGTCACCACTCGCGAGAAGTATCTCCTAGATGAAGTTGCTCAGCTGAACAAGCACTTTAAATGTTAGCTCTCTATCTTCTTATCCTTTCTTTAACCATTCGCGGCGATGCCTTGGCTTATGCTGTTGGTCCTCCTTTTTGTAGTTGTTAGCGCTCGTCATCCGCAGGATGAGAAGGACCAGGTGGCCATTCGAATGAATGGCCTGACCCAAGAGCAGCTGTAGGCTAGTGGGTACTTTTGGGTGGACCACGACTGTGCAGTCGAGTTGGTGACCCTGCAGGATCGTTCTTCACGAGTGCTTCAATGCTTGAAGAAGGCACAATCATGCCTTTGGCATATCTTCCAAGCGATGTTTCCTCTTGACGTGGTGCCCTCATGCCTGTTGGCTCCCATGATGAGGTTTCAGGATTTCAGTGCGATCCGTGAGTGCGTGTGACAGCATCTGGTCGCAGGTGCTTAGGCTGCATTGTCGTTGGTATGACTGCATTGGCCAGATCTGGATATTGCATATGTTGCTGCTGGACCACCGCCGCCGCCTGAAGGATTTACTTGGAATATGGTGTCGCACTATCAGGCGGTTCACCGGCCAGCGGAGGACATCGTCGACTTCTTTGAAGAGCAGACAAATGTTCTTCTTTTGTAGCAATAGCGTAATTTGTATCCTGCACATAGGTGTATATGTGTTGTAAAATATATATGATTATGGTGGGTGTATTTGATACCCCTTAATATGTAAAGAGCTTGCTAGCTTGTATATTTTTCAAGTGTATTACAAGGTACAGGTCCTTTTCGTTAGCCTGACTTGTATCCATCTCAGCACCTTGCCAACCTGTCAGGTGCATTGTAGCTGGGTTGGTGTTATCAAGGGTTCAATTGGTTGTACGTCAGCTACTCAGATGTTGTAATGTTCGTGGAACAATATGCGAAGGGTGGTGCAGCCCCCGAGTAAAATAATTGCGAGAAAAGCATAAAACACAGGGTTTGAGGCACTTAGCTTTATTTATTCGTAGAATATCACGAGGTACAATGTGTGGCTAAGTAGTTGATACATTGCAAATCTATACCTAATAATAAAGTACGAAGTGTTTCTTACGAGTTCCGCTTTTTTTAGACGACTTTACCCCTATCAGTTGAGAAATAATTACCCACATGTGCCACCCCGTAGGTCAATATACCGGTTCGATTAAAAATAACTTTTAGGATGGAGACCAAGCCGCATATACCGCGTGTCCTCTCTCCTTGCACGCCCAAGCCTAGCCAGGCGGAGGCTTCCTCCCGCACTCCCCCGACCCTATCCAACAGCCGGCCATGGCGGAGGCCCGTGAAGGCTAACTCCAAGATCAAGGCGTTCAAGCACCAGGTTCAGCTCGATCCCAAGTATGTCGATTGGGAGCCGTAGGGTCTCAGGACGCACACGGCCATTCTTGGTTGGAATCCGGCAAGTCTTGGATGGAAATTGATGCGGGCAGAGGTGGCGAAGGCCTGGCCCCGAGGAATTGTTCCGGTGAAGCGCGAATCCGCCGGATTTTTTACCATGCGCTTAGCTCCTGAATCGGTCCAGAAGTGGATGAGCTCCTGCACTTCAATGTCACTCACGATTTGAAGCAGCCTAAGAAGTAGGTGCTGATACGGTTGGAAATTGCTTGCAAGGTGAGATCCGATTAGTGGTGACTCATTTTGTACATCACTAATAGACTTTGGAAGCAGACCTTTTTTACCATTCTGGAGATAAAATAATTGACACAATCGGCCTCGGGAACCAATGGAGAAACAAGTAAATTTACTTGAAGTTCATTCACATCACTTTACACTGTACTTTTATTCTGTTTTTTCATGAAAATTAACCGACGTTCAGAGTTGATCAACACAGATGCCTCCCTCGTGGGAAATATATGCAGCTATCGTTCACGGCATGTTAAAATGCGAAAGAGAGAGTGATCAACACAAATCCTAACTTCATAGGAGAATATATGCAGCTACATCGCCCCCCATGCCATTATTGCTGCAATGCGAGTACAAGCTCGCCGCGTGTTTCTATCAAAATCTAGCATGAGGGCGGAGAAGAATTGATTTGTTGTTCGTCCAAGTATCTCTAGACGAATCTTGCAATCATACATTCTTTTTGGCTTTGTCTCTGCTCTGAAAATTGGTTTGGTGTTGTGGCAAAAAAGTTATGTGATGTCCAATGTTCATGTGGAGGATCTTACAAAATATTAAAATGTGCTATTTCGTCATTGTGATTTTGTGCATACAACCTATTTGTTGATATGGCTATACAATTTTACAACGATTGTTTTTCATGCTTCTCATGTATTAACTAAAGCTAAACTTAGTTGGATATGTGCAGTACAATATTTGTAGAAGCTTCTGTTGTATATATATTAGGAACAAAGAAGGTAGCAGTTAACTGAAACTGTTTGTCGGTATTGGAATTTGCAATCTTCAACCACTAGCTCTAGCTCGGCGCTAATCAGACGATAGAAATTATTTTAACTTTATTTAACTTTGTTTAGTCAGGCTCGCACGTATAGATGTGGGTCAAGTGTGTTTTACACGGGAAGTGCCACATGAGATGCCGTCATTCTAAAGTTATAAGTCTCGTTAAAGAATGTTACTACTTGTCACACCATGTGGATGTCTCAACCGATTTTTGATGGTGATTTATATGACACTAGGCATGGAATAGGCCTTTTGTAGACGAGGACAAAAATGACATGTCATTTTTAACCGTGGTAGCGCCCAATAATAAAACTACCCTAATTATTGATGATAGTCGCGTATCCATTAAGAAAGTTTCACCACGTCAGGGATAAGGATAAACTGATATCCAATGATAAAATTATTCATGCCTAAACAATATTTAGTAAATTAACCCGTAGCAACGCACGAGTATTTTTTCTAGGATATTTTTGGTTTAGACTAATACCCTTTTTGGTTATTCTTTGTTAGTATGAAGTCGAAGAGAAAGAAGTCATATTTGAAGCGTCGAGCAAAATAGACACTGGAAACACGTCCAATAATAGCTATGGCAACGCGAACATACTACATGCATCTTCTCCGTACAAATGTTCGCTCTCCCGTTGCAACACACGGGCTTGTTTCCTAGTGTATTTATAATTTTTGATGTTCCCTGCTTGGTTTTATCTACTTTCTTGTGTTTTGTCCATACTTTGGAGTACTTTTCATACGATTTCTTGGACTAACCTATTAACAGGAGCCACAGTACCAGCTACCTGTTTTCTGCTGTTTTCTGTTGTTTTTGGTTCTAGGAAGTCATAAAATGAATATCAAGGGACACACGGAGCCAGAATACAAGAAGGAGAAGGGCCAGAGGGCGGCCACACCACCTAGACGCGCGGGCCAAGCCTATCCACGCCAGGGGGTGGTGTGGCCAGCACAGGCACCCCCTCGGCCTCTCCTTCCTCCTATAAGATGCCTCTGATACAGAAACCCTAAGTACCCGATCAAAATTCCACGAAACAGTCTGTAGCCATTGTCATCTCTGACCCTAAATCGGGAGGGATCTGAAGCTCTTCCCGGCACCCTGCCGGAGAGGGGAATTCACCATGGAGGCCTTCTCCATCATCATGCAAGCCTCTGGTGTGATGTGTGAGTAGTTCATCTTTGGACTACGGGTCCATGTAGTAGCTGGATGGCTGGTTCTCCTCCTTTGTGCTATCATGTTTAGATCTCGTGAGCTCCATTCATCATCAAGGTCATCTATTTGTAATTCTGCATGTTGTGTTTCCGAGGATCCGATGGATATTGAGATGCTATTTCAGATTGATTATTGATTCTATCATGTCTTTGTTATTTGTGATCTTGCATGCTTTCTGTTGTTAGTAGCTATCTTGACCAAGTAGATGCTAGCAACTCCAAGAGTTAGTATTTATGCTCGATAGTGGGTTCATGCCTCTAGTAATCTGGGGAAGTGACAGAAATCTCTAAGGTACTAGATGTGTTGTTGCTACTAGGGAGAAAACAACAATCCTTTGTTCATAGAACAATCGTATTGTTTACTTTACACGCAATTCATAATGCAATAATCTGTTGCTTGCAACTTAATACTGGAGGGGGTTCGGATGATAACCTGAAGGTGGATTATTAGTCATAGATGCAGTTGGATGGCGGTCTATGTATAATGTTGTAATGCCCAATCGAATCTCAAAGGAGTCAAGATGAGT